>VZTL01071083.1:1026-11793 GCA_013400535.1 Scopus umbretta | reverse complement strand
TGAGGCGGCGGTGAGCGCGGCGGGCGGTGCCTGCCCGTGCCCGCGCAGAGGCAGCGGGCGGGCGCGGCTGCAGCCAGCGGGGTCGGGTGGCAATAAAGATCTGCGGAAAGGCCGCTACGAGTTCACGAAAGCTGCTGCTTCCGGTCGCTTCCGCCGCCCGCAGAACGCCTGACGCGTTGGGCGTGCGAGGGGTGGCGGTAGATGCCCTCAGGTTTCGGGGCGCGGAGGCGCTTGGCTGGTGTGCCAGCCCCCTGCCCGGGTGAGTCGGGGCGGCCCACCGAGCGCCTGGCTCCCGGGCCTGGGCTGGGGTTCTTTCATCAGCCTTGCCGCGGCTTGCCGGAGACTGCAGGTTCCGCACGCCGCCCTCCTTGGGTTTTGGAAGGAATCTTGAGAGGCGAAGGGTTTTCCTTTCTCCTGTGGCTGCAGAAATGAGTGCAACGAATGGGTGTAGTGTTTGCGCGTGGCTGGTGCCGAGGCCTGCCGGCTTACGCGTCCTGTAGAACTTTTTATATTGGTCATAATGGAATAAAGAATATCGCCCAAGTTCGAAGTGATCCGATGTGGCTGGCGTTGGCAAAAGAAGGAGGGAAGGGTTTGAAACCGGCATAAGTGACTTTTGGAAGGACTGCAGTAACATCTGCGGTGCGGTGAATTTGAAACAACGCGAGAGATTGGCTTGTTTAAATTTGTTATGTCCAAAAGTCACGCTTTGTTAAAAGACCTACCTACTATTATGCCTGAATTAAAATTGATGTGATACATCTTACCTTTTATTGGCAGTCTTTTGCTCTTCAATTCATCTGCCATGTGCTCAGTTCCTTTCTTTTTCTCCACATTAAATGTATCTCGTTGAAGCTTTTTAATGTGCGTCGAAGTCTCAGTCAACAGTCTAGCCCTTAAATGCTGTGTAGTTTAGCTTGCTTAATTTAGAAATTATAGTCTTAAATTTGCTTGTACTGATGTATCTCAACCTGTAATATGCCATTAAAAATGGTCTTTTGTATTATTATTCCATAATAAAAAGGAAAGAAGAGGACAACGTAAGGTAAACGCACAGCTCCCTTGGATCACACTAGTTTTGATGTGCATTTTTTTGGTTTTTTTCACAGGACCATTCAGCAACCAAAATACTGAGCTGCTGCTTTTTTTTTTTTTGATCTAACCTTATTGTAGCTAGTTATTTTTAGTACTAGTTAATTTTTTTTAAATTTTTATGGAAAGCAAAAACTTTATAGGGATGAGTGTACTCTTTTTGCTTCAGTAGCTACAAGACTAGGGTTTTTTCAAACTTAAAGTTTGTCAAAAATCGGGAAGGAAAAAAGCTTGTGACAGTTCTGGTGTGTGTTTAAAATATATATTTGTGATTATTTGATATAATGTTCTTAGTATTTAATTAAGAAATACTCAGGTAATGATAACTGGAGGATCAGAAGAAAACTAGCACTATGGTACGGTTCAAATGTTTTTAACTTTCGGTCAGGCTGTTAAAATAATAGATTTTGGGGTAACTAAAATTTTGCAATCAAAATGTTTTTCGAAGTGTTCGTGAAGGAAATACTAGCTTCCTGTGTATCCTCTACATCTCATTTGTGAGAATATCAGAACTAGCGGTGATAGTGACAACATATGATGAGGTATTTTTGACTTTCTCACATGATAGATGTAGTGATTGTCACACATGTTTTCGATGTACAGGTTCAATGATTATGCTGCATTAGACGGAAGGCGTGTTCTTCGTCTGTGACTTGGGGTGTTTCGAGGATTTTTATGTGCAGAGGTAATACGTTATTTATGGAAATGGTTTAATGTTTTAAATGTCTATATGAAACTGGTGATGGTTTCATGTGTTTTCTTGCACCTAGCAAGGTAGATGTCAGGTCAAAATGAAATGGTCAAATGGCGAAAGTACAACTTCGATCTGAAGTTGGCTGAAAATATGACTGCAGTTACAATTATAGAAACTTACAGAGTTTTAAAAGTACGTGGTCAAATCAGGAGTGTTTTAACTTTATCAGTTATTTTAGCAATATTTATTCAAATGGTTGTTACTGTAATTTCTAATCGGAAGTACTGTTAATGTACGGTAAGCCTCAGCGGAGATGCCCTTGTATTTGATCTATTGAGAGCAGACATGTTTTAGTAGAATTCTTGTTTATTTACCACTTTCTAAAATGTACGTCTCTGGTTTTTATTTAATATGATTTTCTGTCCTTTGTTGAATACATTTCCTGAGATATTGGGACTTTCTGGTTTTTGTTTTCCTTGAAACAGGAATTAAGATGGATGAAATATTTTATTGGCCATAGCAGCAGCCGCAGGATGTATAAGGTGCGTAAGTTGAAAGAATATGGTTAATATCCTCACAGAATATTTTGATTTTTGATTCTGAGTCTGTCCGAACACAAAGAAATGGCATATGGTAAACTAGGGTTCTTTGCAGTGGTAGATATAGGTAGTTTACCTGCTTTCTGTTATGGTAATGGTGTGGCTACATGTTTAGCACAGGTTACGTGAGTAGATGCAGACAGCCTTAGGTAGCTGATATATTTTAATTTTGCATCCTTTAGTGGAAAATTTTCAGTGTGCCCTTTCCCTAGGGTTTATAAGCATTTTCTTTTTTAAAACTTGGATGAGAAAATAGTACCAAGGTTTTCAGAATCTTCTTTTCAGTGCTCTGGTTAAATGTGATCAAAGAAGATGATTCAGTCGTCAGCTATGTAATTCTTATGTAGACAGTCGTTTCAATGTTCAAGTTGCTCTCTGTTGGTTTGTTGTTTGGTGTTTTTTTTTTAAATTCTTTAATGTCATTGCGAGTGTACTCCAATAAAACTAATTGTTTTCAGAATTTCCATAAAAGATACTAGTGGTTCAGCAGCAGTAGAAGACGTTTTGATGCTCATCTGCATCTGCAGTCAAGTTAAGATTTTGTCCTTATTTACTTAGACTTAATGCTTCATGTTTATCATTATAATTCACTTATGGAGATACAGAACATGTTTTTACTTAAAAGGACTTTTTAAACCAAAATTTAAAACACAAACATCTATTTTTACAAGACTAACATTGGCAAATAAGAGAACAGCGATGCTGAAATAATAGTTGAGCACTTTCTCATGAAGTGTATTTGCAAGCAGTTGAATGAAATGCAAACTTCTTCACAATGTAATGATTAAAAAGAAAATACATGGTGTAGATCTCTAATATTTTATTTTTTTTTTAAATAAAAAGTTATGATCACTTTTTAATTCCATGGTTTCTCTTGCTGGTGTAACAAACAGGTTCTTCCTGTCAGCCTAAAATGGCATTTGGAGAATTCTGTCTTCTTTGTGTTGTATTTTCTCTGTGTTATTATTGGTCTTACCACCCTTCATGAAAATACACAGAACAGCTGGGTAGAAACCATCCTGTTCTTCATGTGATTTTTTTTTTTTTTAATGAAGTATGTCTTTTGACTTACTATAGTACTGTATTTGCAGCTGTTGGTTTGTCCTTAATAAGCTGATTAAACCTAGTGTAAGAGTCCTTTAAAAAAATAATGCTTGAATACTGATTCCATGGATATTTATAGCATAATTAAAAGTTGTAGGAAATGTTATCATGGTTTGTGGAGTAATACATCTTAATCCGATAATTCTTCCTAATCAATATAAAAAATGTAATCAAAACACCATAAACCTAACTGTGGTAGAACTGTACTGAGTATTAAACAAGGATACAAAAGTGCATAAATTAAGGAGAGGCTATCTTTTGTTTGTCACTTCAGTCTTTTACCATGGTAGGAAAGAACTATTTCCTCACCCAAACTGTGAATTATTCTTTGTATCATTGTCTCTTTCTTGCATCTTTTTGAAGGGCATGCAGCAGTGAAAGCCTTGGCTGAAGGGAGGCTAGCCAGTGTCCTGATACCAGAACAGGCTTAGTATTGAGCTGTCAGTATACTTTCAACTATTGCACAAGTGGAAAGTGTATAATATAATATGTAGCTCGATGCATCTTTCAGAGTTGTAATGCTGTATGGTCGCTTCATTTGTGGTAACGGCTTTTTAAAAAAAGAAAGCTTTATTTTTTTTACGGAATTGTTTTCTTCATGGGATCATATAAAGAGTGAAATTATGCAGTATTGGGTAATGAACGTATGTATTTTTTTAAAGTGTAACTTTTACTTTTAGAGGCTGCTATAGGATATTAATTTCTGTGTATGTGTCCTTTAGTTTCATTCTGTGGCTTAGCCTGTTATTGTCTTTCAGAAAGTCTAAGCCCAAGATGGTTGGTTTAGAAAAAGTACCATGGTTAATACCAAGAAGGGGTCATGTGCTGAGATGAGCTTTAGAGCTGGACTATCCCAGCCCTGCTGAAATGCCTCTGTCGCAACAAGTCACTGGGGAGGCAGGGAGGAAGGAGTATTCTTGTGGCTTGCTTGGGTATGTGCCAGGAGGAGCAGGTGCAAAAGAGATGGAAAAGCAGCTTGGAAAATTTGTTTGATAGGTACAACAGTTGCGGGGGAAAGAAACCACTCCTGGCAGGCTTACTAGGACCTATCAGTGAAATTGGTTTGGGATATTAGGTGGCCTCTAAGTTACAGTTTCATGGAAAATTTTTGCTGTTTGACTTTGGCTGACAGATCAGTCAGAGCAATGTTTCCATACTCTGTCTTCTGCATGAAGCCCTATCTTATCAGTAACTGAAGGTTGAAATATCCGTAGGAAGTATTTAATGGTTTTACCTGACCCAAAACCAGAAACCAAACCTAACCCACCCTCAAAGGTGTGTTGTCTTACTTTTTGGTGCATTAGTCATGTGTCGTAAGGGACAATTGCAAGGGAATCTTCTCCCCTAGGGACCATGTTCTGAAAATGATGCATGGTGACAAATTACAGCTTAGACTGATGTAATTTCTGTTGTACCCATGCTTCTTTGCCACTTCACTTTTCTTACATACGTTTGTGGTTCTTTTGGATGAACCGTAGAAAATAGGGATGTTCTGTTACTGGTTTGTGTAATTCTGAGCACATTTCAGTCTTCTGTGTGTCACTGATTTTAAATAGTAATGATACAAAACTTAATTTTGGTGGGTTTTTTGGCTGTCCTTGACTGGTTAGTTTCCTTAAGTGAAGTTACAGTTTGCCAATTTTCTGTAAGTGCCTGTAATGTCAGATTTATATCAGGCTGCTGTTTACGGTGAAGGAAGTAGTGCTACACACACCATGACACAAGCTTCTCACAGGTCTTGGTCTTGCTCAGCTCAGTCAGAACAGGTGGTGAAGATGCAAGGTAGACGCATGTTTTTAGGAAGCAAGGCAGTGAGGTTTAAATACCGGCATTCAGTCCAACATCAGTCAATGCTAATGATCTGCACTGTCCTAAAAGTAAAAGTGTGTGAACTCCCCAAATACTGTTAGGGAATCAAAAAGGATCAGTCTATGAAAACCTGCATAGTTCTGTCATGTGTGTAAGCACTGTGTATGATGTATCGAGCGCTTTTAAGTTGTCAGTATACTAGTCAAAATTCCTAGATTGAGAATATGGACGTTCAGTGGGTTTTATTGCTTTTTGTCATCAACACATTTTGAGGCTTTACTAGAGAAGGAAAACAAATTGGTATTGGATTTAGAAAGAAGGGACTGTTCTGTATTACAGGACTGAAACTGAGACCACCCAAATGCCTTCAGCTGGTTTTTGTTATTTTCACAAATAGTTTGTTCTTTTAGCAGAGCATTTAAGAACAGAGAGTTGGGTCAATCACTGTATTATATTCTTCTCTAAATGGCAATATTAAATAAACTTTACAGTACTGTTTGTTATTGAGGGGAAAAAAAAAATCTTAGACTTATGATTCTTTTGGGTGTTTTTGCTTCCAGAAAGAAGATGGTATTTCTGATCCTCAAATGCACCTTTTTCTTGGAAACTTTAGTCTAGTTTTGACTGGATATGTACCCCTAAGGATCAGTGATGTATCTATCATATTTTATATTTTAATAAGTTTATTCAGGGGTGTTATATGTATTGCATAGTTCTTGTAGAGTAAGTGGGATGTAGAATGTTCTTGTCTTCCATATATACATATGTTAGGTTTGCTATTAAAGTCTTAATTTTTCAAAGGGCAGGTCTGATGTGTTGCATTACAGACTTGTTCTTACACCGAAGCATACTTGGTGCCTCATTGAAGACCTAAAGGTAAAAAGTGCATGGATCTGCAGTTTAAGGCAGTTACCTTTGGTTAGCCTGTGTTTGTGTTTTTCTGTAAACCGGTCATTGTCGTTCTGGGAAGATATCCTGATGGGCATATGACAAAGATTTGTGGACTGTAATGGGTCAGGTATGAGGAAGAAATTATGCTGAAGGACAAAAAAGCAGAGACTACTTGGCCTGAAATGATAAGCCTTCATGTGTTCATAGAGTCGCCTACTCAAAGTAGGGAGCTGTGTGTTAAGACTTGTTTCTGAGAGCTCTGTTAACTTCTGATTTCTGTGTTTGTACTTGCAATCAGAGTATAACAAAAGTGTGATGGAGAATAGCACGGGGAATAAAATGCTGTGGTAAAAATCAATAACTTACTGTCACATAGCATGCCATCACAGTGTATGTGGTGCTGGATGCCTCTAAAAAGGAAGGTGTAGAGGAGAGGAGATTCAGAGAAAAGGCTAAAAGAGTGATTTACGGGGATGGAAACTTGCTTGTATGAAGAGAAATTGAAAAAAAAAAAAGATTGTTTAGCCTTTGAAAGGCAATGAATATGATGAAGTTTAGCGCAAGTACACAGAATGATGAATGGTTTGAGAAAAGTAATTCAAAGACTTTTCTTCTGTTGGTTCATGCTATAAGAATAAGGGGACATTCTGCGAAATTAGGGTGGCAAATTGAGAAAGGAAACTTGAGAAAGGATATATTTCTTAATAAATTGATAAGACAGTGAGCTCTGCGGTCTAGGGATAATTTTAGTTCAGGAAAATTCTGATAGAAATTGGATAATTGAGCATGCAGGAATATTTACACAGACTCAGGTTACCTTTTTTTTCCTGAAAGAATATAACACCTCAGATTTTGTCATTTGTAAGATTTGTGATCTTTTCTAAGCTTGTCTAAAAACTATGTATAGATGGTGGAAGTAAAAGAATTAAGTTTGTCCCTAGGTTGTTTACAGGAGAAATGGTTATAGTGTCTCACCGATTTGTTTGCTCGCTCGCTCTCTGTGTTAGGTTATATCTAGGTGAAATACCCACCAGGTACTATGTGTAGTTCTCTTGGTAGTATCCACTCGTTTATTTTGTTTTTCTTGTAAGTGGGGATATGGAGGAAAAAGTTCTGGGGAGTAACATCAGAGTCCTCATCAACTTGGAGAGAAATTATGCAGGGCACTTGTTCTTGTGACTTGCCACTTGTGAGACACTGTTCTGTTCGGCTTTGATTCTTCTGTTGCCTGGCTCATGAATTAAGTAGATGTTCCTGCAGTAATTTGATCCAAGTCAATACACAAGTTTGTTCTGTACCTAGAGCGACGGAGTATTTAGGGAGGGTGAGACGTGCTACCGCTGGCCCTCTGTGCCATCCAGCCAACTTCCAGCAACTATGCAAAAAGTCATAAAAGACAGCAGTGGGGGTATCTTAAATGAGCATGCTTGTCGCTCTGCCAGTCTTTTCTCTTGGCATGGCTCAAGTCCTAGAAACTATGTTTGCTCTTAGTCTCTATCAAACTCAAATATAAAACTCTGTGATAAAAGCATCAAAAGCAGTGTTCAGCAGGAAAAGACTACGAGCTTTTGCTTGTTCCCACTGAAATGTCCTTTTCACTCCATTTGATGGAGGCTGCAGTTTTTACTTTCGGTGTGTTTAGTAACAGATTGCCTTAAATTTGTTGTGTTTGGCTCTAGAGCAGCAAAGAGCAGATGTCAGGGAGGTGCCGTGACAGGAATAAAAAGATTCAGAAGGCTTGTGGGAATTTGGGGGCTGAGGGGGAAATCTTCCTCCTATTTTTTCCCTGCTAGGAATCCATATTATAACACTTAGAGTTGGCATTCAGTTCAAAACTTGCTGTGCGCCAAGGGTTGATGCATTGACGCAGACATTCTTTCCCACAGCTCAAATTGTGGAAACAGAGTTTATTTATAAAATAAAATATGCCTGTGAAATTATAATTGATACCTTAATTACGGAGAACTCGCCTGAAGGATGGTAGCTTAGTGTCCTGTGGGACACTTTCCTGGCTTAGAATAGCCACGATTTATACCGAAACATTTTTCTCTGTGTGAATCTTAAAAATGGAATTCCCCTGTCAAGGCAGAAAAACTTCAGTAACTGAGAGCTACTCTGTCAGGGATAATAAGCCTAAAATAATGGTCAACTTTTAAACATTTTTTAGGGTTGGAACCTCTAAATAGTACGCTTTACTATTTGGGGATTGTCGCCATTTCAAATATACGTATTTAAAAGCCACCACTACGTGTTGCCAGTCTTTGCATAAGCAGGTGGATGCCAGATGTATGTGGGATCCTGGAGAAGTTTGTTGCTTTGGTTTATTTCTTTTCACTTTTGTAATGAGCGTAATGCTTCAGAAGTTAGTGGCTACCTTCTTTTAGTTTTTGGGGGTTTTTTTAAGGCTGGAAGTATTTTACTTTGCTTTGATTAAGGGTGCATTTCTGAAAACCTCTTGTGTAATTTGTTAGTTAGTAGAATGATTACTTGTTTGTTTATCTTTCTCACATTTTTTTTTTCACTCATCATCTACCTGTACTTCAAGTGTATATATTGCCACAGTATAGTTTATAGATTATAAAAACATAGATATGATGTAAATTGCAGTAATGTTGATTGCAGGTTGCTATACTTGAAAGTTGTACCAATTCTCTGTTGTCTTATATGTACAATGACGTATTTCATACTTTGTGAAGCCTGAGGATTTTTTTTTTTTTCCTCTATGATGAAAAAGTGTTACTTATACAAAATCTGGAGGGGAGGATAGTAATAAATCTTTTGATTTTCCTTGAGATGATGCTCCTTAATCTTGTGTTAGTGGTTTAGAAAACCATGTTGCCTCCTGCTTTGGATCTTCGTATTCTAGTGGTGATTGTAGTAGCTCTTACCATTTTCTGGAGAGATGGGATTTGAAATAGAAGGAATGTATCTTATTGTGCACTTAATCAGAATATAATGGAAAAGTCTGACTTTTTTAAAAAAAGCAGTTAGTGTAGTGGGATGAGTTGACAAAAGCATTGTATGTGTAAGATATATAATGTATGTGCTCTGTTCTCAGGATTTACAAAGTCATAGTTGGAGTATGCTGTTCAGATTTGAGAACAAACCTTCCTGCTTTTTTTGCTGATGAACAATGTAGATGCACTGCTAAAACAAAACAGGACGAAGTAACTTGCCTGTTAGCGGCAGCATGTTGGGTTTCATGGTTAGGTAGCTAATTTCAGTGGTTTCAAAGTGACAAGCCTGGAAATAATTGTGGTCAGAGTTGCTCCAAGAGGACTGAGTGAAGCCTTTTTGATTTCCTAAATGTAAAGGAAGCCAGGTTTGATCAAGAGCTGCTGTGAGGGTTGTTCAGACAGTGAGTAAGTCCAGTTCAGTGCAGGCTTTAGTACTTCTCAACAGTTTAGGGCATGTTCTTTTGCTTAAGGTGAGATGCTGAAACTGTAACAGAGCTTGGTGTGTTTGATTAGCATTGTTTATGTCTCTCCTGTACTTAATTTCTTCCAGGTATTTTTCACCTGGCTGTCAAATTCCTTTGTTTACTGCAGTGTCTGAGTGTCTGAAAGACTCTGTGAGCACATAAAGTTAGAAAACCTGACCAGTTATGGATTCTGTATTTAAAGACTTTATTCTAGATCATTTAATCACAAGTATTTGTAAGGTTTCTTTTGCATGGTAAGATTCCACTTTAAAAGAAGCATGAAACTGTAGATTCCATGTAAGATAGATCAAGATCTGCAAGGATCATACCCGTTTTATTTATTTTTTTTCATGACTTCATGGAAGTATTAAACCTACATTTAGGTACTAGCATGCTGTGAAGATAGCTGTATGTTGCAAGGAGATCCAGTTTGAGATACTATTAAAGTGTAATTGATCTAATTCAATGTAAAAGTTTTGAAACCTTTTTGAAGGTATTGTTGCATCTAAAAATCTTCAAACACTTGCCATATAATATTGATGTTCATTGGAAGGTGGATTTTTTCCAGTTTTGAGACAAAAGCTTATTTTCGTATTCAAGATTAAAGTAGAACAAACTTTTAATTTTTTTTTTATTTTAAAATCAAACTGCACTTACAGAAATGCAGATAGCTTTGAAAGATTTAGCTGATCATCTTTTGAGAAGCAGAAAAATTCCTTAGACTAAGAATATTGCTAAGTAAATTGATGGAAACTCCTGACTATAGAATTGGTTTGTTCTTGCATATGAATCTTCCGGTTTCAGGAAGCTTTTCATTTTGGAAAAAAGCAAAAAACCCAAGAACTGTAAAACGTTGGTTACAGAAGTTGTGGAGTAATGGGCTTTAATTGGACCATCACAAATGCAAGCCAAGGAAACAGAGTAGTTTCTTGATGGCCATATCTAATAATTTGCAAAGCTCCTTCCTCCTAGAAAACAAAAAATAGAAAAAGAATCATCATTTTGATAGTGGACTGTACCTATATATTAATGGAACTGCCCTGTCTTATCAGGGAAATAGGACAGGCCAAGTATCCCAGGTCTTACTTAACCCTGGGAGATTTCAGTGATGAGAGAAATAGTAATCTTGGGCAGTATAAGCCCCTTTTTTTTTTTTT
>VZTL01071082.1:132761-159612 GCA_013400535.1 Scopus umbretta | reverse complement strand
CGGAGGGGCTGACCCTGCCTGCCCGGGCTCCTGCCCCAGCCGGGCCGCCGGGAGCCTGGCGGGCGGGCCCCTCCGGCCCTGCCCGCTTCCAGCCGCCTCACGCCGAGGGCGCAGCTCGCACGGCGCCGCATTTGGTTACAAGCCCTGAGCTGACTTACGTGGGAATCGACCTCTGACGGGCCGCGCGGGGCTCCTGGCGTGGGAAGCCGTGGGCACCTGGGTTTTGGGGAACGGCAAGTGGTCTCGGCGGAGCCGAGCTGGCTCAGGGCAGCGCTGGGCGTTCCCGTCCCCACCTCGTACAGAGGAGCAGCGCCGTGACCTCTCCTGCCTGGACGCTGCTCCCCGCCTCGCAAGGAGGCCGCTTTCGGAAGCCAGGTCTCGGGTCAGCTCCGCAAGCGCTGGCATTGTGCAGAAGAAACTGCCTGGTCAGACTGGAACGTTAATTACCTGTGGATCAGCAATGGTGCTGTCTTAGTCGCCTCGCAACAGAAGCCTTGGGGAAAGAGAAGCAGAACAGAGACCCTCTTTTCTGAGCTGACATCCGAAATTCAGCACTGATTGCTGCCTCTTGAATTCAGCAGCTTGCAAGTGGTGACAGAAATTACCTTGAACCCGAGTCTCGGGATGCTGGCAGATTCTAGATGCCATTATTTGGCCTTTGCATATTTAATTATGTATTCTTACCATTCCTGTTCCAGTTTCACCTCCCTACCTGCACTCCCCACACTACAAATTGCACCACTCGTGTTATTCCACTAGTACGCCAGCTGGGTAGATAGTTTCAACAGCCAGATTTCAATCAAAAACCTGAAAATAGTGTCCGTTCCCTCCCTGGAGCACGCAGAGTCCTGTTCTGCTTAGCCGTGGTGCCCGCCGGCTCCTTCGTTCTGCGGGACTTGCAGCAGAACTACAAGGACGCGGTGCCTGCCCAAAAGAAAATGGTCTTTCTGCTAAGGAAGTTAAACCACTTTCCAGCTTTCCCAGCTGAGTGTCTTTCCTCTGCCCACCACTTTGTGTCTCTCTCACACACACCGGCTGCGGACAGAGCAGTAGATCTGACTGTATCACAGGTCCTTCGGCGGACTGACAGCCCTCCCAGGGTCAGACAGGTGAATTGGAGACCCCGATGAAAATGTGCTACAGACTAGATGGCTTGTTCCCCTCCTGTATCCTTCTGCCTGCCTCAGTCTCTGTATTTAAGGTACTCGGCTTCCTGTTTCTTCTCATGTAGCTTTACAGTTTTAATTTCATTCTTTTTCTTTAGCTTAGCTTGGAAGTATTAGCCCTTATCATCAAGGCAGGCGTGTGTACTTTACTGTGTTTATACTGTCTATATTCTTATTAAGAGCCCAGAAGGAAAAAGTTTATTTTCAAACCCCAGTTCTCAGTCTCCCAGCTTCCTGCAAATGACTTGGTTTCCCCCCATGATGCTTTTTCTCTTTTATCCCTCATAACACTCACTCTCCACTGAACGGTTCCACTTGTATCCTACCTCTTCCCCTGCAGCCTGCCCTCTAACCTGAATCCCAGTGGCTGAATGTGACCTCCAACAACTCACAAAAGAAGGAAAAAAACTGCACCAGATACCATCACTCACCTGGGGACAGGGACAGGCTGAAGCTGGATGGGACAAATACTACAATTCCTGATAAATCTCTCAATTGCTTAAACTGATTTCTAAACTCATATGGTTCCGTTTGAATTCAATTTCAGTGCTATTAAAGGCACATCAGTTGCACAAATAATCTGACACTTGAGGTCAAAATCTCAGTATAGACACAGGGAAGTTTCCCGAGTACATGACAGTGGCACCAGCTTACACCAGGGCTGAACTCGGCTCACCGCCAGAAAAGTTTGAGACTGTTGTTAAGCAATAATCAAAATTGTTCCCTCAGCAAAAATGCATTGCTGAACATCTGGGCAATCCCACTGTGCTAGAAAACGAAAATGGATAATATTGATTGTTTGCCTCAGTGCTGCATTTTGGATGTCATTCTTCTGCGATAACACTTCACCGTCAGAAATCTCCTGTGCATGTGCTCACATTCTGCAGTTTGTTTTTGCTTGGTTTAAGTACTAATACAATTTATGTGCAAAAGTCTTTTGAGATTTTCTTAGATTTTACTCAGTAAGTCAAAAAAATGTTATTTTTAATTAGATTTTACCGTTTTGTAAAACTCATAATTCAATTAGGTTTAAAAAAATCTCTAAAAATAATGTGTTGGAAGTTACCACTAGCTTGAATACACAGTCCTGCCTTACATTAATCACGACTTAATTTCTTGCTCTTTTTTTTTATAAATGCATATTGCTACAATTCTAATCCAGTTTCATTGTGTTGTATTTCATCTGTGAGCACAAAATCCATCTAAGAGGATAACCTACTGATGGTACCCACTAATGGAATTAGTCTGTTCACTAAAACAGTAATGTGTGTGCTACTGATGCCATAGGTCCAATACTCAGGGATGATTCCCGGGGAGTTATCCGTCCCATGTCCCATAAATGGGTTAACCCATTTCTGCGGCTAGATGCAGAGACACCTTCAAGCAAGGTGCCCAAGGTTAGGGCAGCCTCTTAACTATGTGGTGACCAAAACGAAGCGAAACAGAACTCAGAAAGCCAGTACGGTTGGCAGAAAAGCCAGTACAGATGTGGCCTGCCAAACGGCGCTGCTTTCCCCTGGCAGGCAGAAAACCCCCGTGGCAACAGCAGGAGCAACGGCAGCCCTCGGGGTTAACTTTGCTACACGGGGAATACGAAGAACTGCTGTACGGGACCTGGATCGCTGCAGGGATGAGCCAGTGTTTGGATGTTTTACCATTAGCTACAGGGAGAGCAAGGGCAGGTCTCTAGCCTACAACTGGCAAGCAAAATTTATGAACTTTCAAGCATTTTTTTTAAACAAAACAATTAAGGTAATAAAAGGACATTTGTAATGAGGAAAACGTGGGTTTGAAAAGCCTCTTCCATGACCCCAAGAGCATTTACTCACCAGGTATCACCTTCCCAATGTAAAAAAAAAAAAAAATCTGTAAATTTATTCTTGAAAGACAGAGACAAAGAGGGAGGAAAAGGAAATATTAAGTCATTTGATCCCAATGTATTCAGACATATACTGTGGACTTACTGCTGGACTTCTTAAAGGAAATATTGATGTCATCCTGGCCTGCTTCAGACCCAGCAAAATTTAAAAATACACTAGTTTAAGCTTTTGGGTTATAAAATGATGCTACTTAAGCTCGCTTAAAAGTTGGTTGTTTTTTTTTTAATAGGGCAACAGAGAATACTGCTTTTAAGTGGTTTGTGTAACTTGACCAGTTAAAAAAATAAAAGATTTTGAAGCAGGTACTGGCTTCCTGACGATATCTGACTGCATCACTGAAGGGTAAGCACAACCGCGCAAGTACTGTGTTGGTTAAATACAGCACAAAATTTAGGGAGATTTTGGCATGAAAGAAAGTCTACGTGTGTGTATATATATAGATGTTAGCAGTGATTCAGATCTTGAATTTAATCTAGGTGGTGTGCATCACCCACTAGAGGATCCTTCAGATCTCTTTTGGCCAGAAAAAAATGAGAGAGAAGCTCATTTAGGATGAAAGACTTGTCCTCTTTCCCAGACACACTCTCTATATGCATATTTAAAACTAGGCTTCACCTTATCTAGAGTGTAGAAAGTCTTTATATCACACAAGATTAATCCATTTCTTAATTTTACACTCATAGTCACCATCTTTCTAACTGAAGTAGATTGAAAAACATTTCTTTAATAACACTGGTTATCACTGGTAAACTGAAGTATCTCAAATACAGCTGTAAGGAACTGCTCTTCCTTCCTGGGAATCTCTTTCCTTACTCCTTTAATAAGGTGTAAGCCTCTTTAGTACACTCCGACTAAAGCCTCATTAACACCGAGAATTTAAAAAAAATCTCCTTGCACTTCTTAAATTGTCCCAAAATGGTTGAGACTGCAATGATAGGATATCTCCAGGATAAAAGCCTGTCTTCTGCATACAGACATTATGAAGCCTTGCCTCTGATGGAAAGCAAGAGAAAAGAGTTGCTACAGAGGGCAAGAATAAGAACTTCTAGAAAATTCCTTCAGGGCTGGGGAGGTGTTACCTGCCAGATCTTCAGTTGCTCTAGAATCATGTGGGTGCGTGCCTTGAATGCGACAGGGCATTGCAGATTTATGACAATGGATGTCACCTCGTCATGTGCAGGGCATTGCGTCTTCAGGTTTAGGTGTCTAACGGTTTATTATCAACGAGTCTTTCTCACTATCTTAGCTTTCAGTCATTTAAAACCAGAAAGTGTCACTCTACCGAACACAAACAGTCAGAGTTACAAATCAAAAGACACACCAAAAATATATTTGTGGAAGGAAGGACCTGGAAAAAAAAAAAGTAATTTCTGATCCAGTAAACTAGTTTTATTGATACAGTCTCTAGCCCTTTCACAAAGTAAACACATCCAGTTCTGCCCCTGAAGTCACACTCATGAAACTATGGGCTTATAACAGCAATACCAGCACTGCATTATCTAATGTAATGCTCTAATAAATAATGATGTATCATGCCAGAAGGGTTTAATTTGAAACAGATGGTCTAAGGAATAGAAACATAAGCAAAGTATTTTACTGTAATCACTATCCAGGAAACAAAAGGAGATTTAATATTACTGCCTCAAGGACCGCCTTCCTCCCCCAACGTTTTTGTCTTAGATAACAGTAAACTTTTATTTTGCTAACGAAGCACAGGTGCTGCTGATAGCTCACAATGAAACAGAACTCAGGCATTTTTCCTAAGCCTGATTAGCAAGTGAGAATTTGCTTTTGCAACAGTGTTTGCTGCTTTCGAAAAGTTCAGCTGATCTCTCTTTACACCATTTTCTTTACTTTTTTTTCCCCTCTTTTAGAAAAGAAAATAAATTTGTAGTTGTTACAGACTTGACAGTGTTGGCTTCTGTTGCACTTGGTAGTAAGAGTCACTACTAAGCACTTAGTATTTAGGCACCGCAGTCTATGCCCTAAACCTACCTCTGCTTTTAGGTGCACTGGCAAACCATTAAAAGACCTGGTCTGCCAAATTCACTTAGCAGGAAAGAGAGCACTCTGCTTGCAAAATCGTTTGAGGTACCGTGATGTACACAGTTACACAGTTTAGGAAATTTCTAGTTGTAATGATCCATTTAATGCTTTACAAGAAATATAAAGGCAAAATTCTAGCTCCCCCCAAATGGACATCCTTTCCTATCTCTCTGTCAGGAGCTGTTTCAGATATTCCCTGCTTTACTTCAGGAAAAATCACCCTAGGGATGAGCTTGGCACAGGCTGTCTAAACGCCGCTGCTACTTTTTTTGGAAACAAGCATTTAAATGCAGTGTTTTCACATACAAGCTGCACTGAGGCTGTGTAGGCAAAACCCTGGGATGAAAGAGGTTTTGGGGAAGTGACGCTATCTACAGGTCTGGAGAACCTGCAAGGTAGTCAGCCATATATGTGACATTCTGTGCTGGCAACATGTCAGAAATAGCAGCTGCAGCTCAGCTTTAGCTAGACGAGCTTTCTGAACACCACCCCCGTTTCAGAGAGACTAAGGCCCAGACCAAGCAAAGCACTTGCTTAGACTGCACCTACCTTTAAATACATGAATAGTCCTTCTGAAGTCAGCGGACCTTGTCAGTATTGTGCCAGTGTTTAAGAACCCACACTTTTCAGGAGAAATAATGAGCTTGACACTTACTTTTCTCAGGTTTGGGGGGGGGTTTGGAGAGGTAGCATTTTTGTATTTCAAGCTTTTCTCTGCAATGCTGAAGATGTTTTTTTTCCCCATCACTAGTGAAAAACTCAGAAACCCCCATAAGCAAGTGTTTACTTGAGACTTCAGGAGCCTGGGGTCTTAAAAACCCCAAGCATTGTGAAATCAGTCCAAATAGCTTGAGAAATAATAAAAGTTAATGGGATATTCAACTGTTCAAACACAGATGTGTGCTTAAGTGTCTTACTGTAGATTAGTCACACTATCTAGTAAGTTTGCTATAAAGCCAGGAGCAAGAGTTCTTGAATATTAATTGCTATTCTCTTGACTTACTGTGTGACAAACGCTTCAGAAAGAACTGGCCTGAGAGCACTGGCCTGAGTGCTCCTTTCAGACCCTCTGTGGCTGAATTCACACTGTGTTCGCTGGGTTATGCCTCTAGGGAGAATACCAGCAGAAAGATGAATTTGTCCCAGTGACAGGATTTCTCAAGAAAAAGGGGATGTAACGCACATCTACATGACTGATGAGACACAGAAATATCCTTGCCTCTGCTGACGGAGATGATGAGCACAGCATCAGACTGAGCAGTGCTGTCTCCTGGCAGCACGGTTGAGAGCCATTGCCTCCAAATAAGAGGAGCTAGTACAATTCCTCTGTCTGTTCAGGGTTTATTTTTGCCTCAACCCAAAATGCAAAATTCAGGACTGAGGAAACTGAGTCTAATCTCAGTTACAACAATCAGCACTTGGATCCTGTGGAAGCATTCCAAACTTCCATTAGTATAACTGACACCTGTTCTACAGCGTAACACCCTCCCACACCCCGCCGATCTGAATCTCCTAGCTGGGAGCAGCATGTGATGGTGTTATTCCACCTGAGATTTTTTTTTTTTTTTTTTTAATCAACAAGTAGAATATCATGGACAACATCTTCTTGTATTATAAAACTCATTACTACACATGTTGTCTCCCTGTCTCATTCTCAACACTAATAAGCACAGGACCCAATTATCCCCATTTATAAATAACTTTCTTCATCCCATCTCTGTCCAACAGTATTTTGGCAGGCATCCTCAGAAGATTTGAAATTATGTCCCTGCCAAAAACTATTGCTGCTGATGAATCACAGCACACACAACTGAAAGGCTGGGGTTGCTTTTATAAATAGCTGCACACGTGCATATATATGTAAATGTATGTGTGTGCATATATATATATGTACGTGTGTGCATATAGCAACTTGGAAATTGCTATACATATAGATCAGGCAAAATGGCATGATGGCTTTTTCTCTCTTCCAAATGATGTTACTGAGCTCATTCAATCAAGTTTCTGCTAATGTATTCATGCATTTCCTTGGGAAATTTTAAAGAGCCTCAGGTGAAAATCAGCCCTCTGCATTGAGCTAGTCCGACCACCACATTAGTTTACGTTATCAAAGTCACCAGTTGTAGGGCTCAAGTGATTAATTTATTCTTGAGCATAGAATTGGGCAGTCACGGAGCATCCAAGGAGCTAGGCTTCAAAAATCAACTCATGTCAACCCGGACTAAAGAGAGCGTTGCTTTCACAGCCCCAGGCAGGGGACTGCCAACAACAGCAGCAGCCTCAGTGCCGTGCCAAAGGGTACCTTTGTTGCTTTTCTCTCCGTCCACTGATGGGGTTTGCACAACATCCTCTGGCCATTTTAATCTGCTTGCTTGAACAGGTTTCTGTCTTGTGTTTTCTTTCTGCTTTTTGGTAATTTCATTTAGTGCTCACTGTTTCTTGTACTGTGCGAAACAGAGAGAGTCATTCCTTGTTTACTTCCTCCATGGCATTAATTATATCATTTATCAGCTTTAAACCAACAGGGAGAGTTTCTTGATGGGAGATGCTCCAGAGAGAAACTCTATGAATTGTTTCTCTATCGTAACTGATCTGCCACTAGCACTTCCTTGTTATATATAACCTGGTGTGATTTACCAGTGACTTTGCTTCAGAAAGAAGGGATGTATGAAAATTACTTAGCTGAAATGAACTACAGGTTCATTAGCTAAAGTAATTGTTGCTATTAGTAGGAATTCATGCAGAATTCTTTTTTAAAGCTTAGCAAAATTCACCTTCAGCAGCCATTGCTGTAGCAATAGCTGAAATACACAGTATACATTTTATGCAAGTTTTTTGAATCTGCATTTCAGATCTCCTAAAACATTTTATATCTGCAAAATGAAGAGTAATAAGCAATTTACTGTTGCTCCAGACTGAATGTATGTTTTGTAATTAATTTCATATGTCATATAAAATGTAACTTTGAACTGTAAACTGGCCTGGACAAAAAACTACAAATGTTTTCTTCTTGACAGCTTCAACAATTTGGGGAGGGCAATTACTTTTACAATGCTTCACTCTGGCTTTTTTACAGTGCATTTGACAGACACATGGCACTGAAAGGCTGGTTGCTGTTTAAAATGAAAAAATACGTTGTATGCTACAAGTGTCCCTCCAAGTGCAGAGGAATGTGGAATTGCCAAAAACTAATGGCTATCCTGTGAGGACAGAGATCCATTTGAACTTTTCCCTGCCAGCCTGCTTTCAGTCCCCAGCCAAAGCTGCCATAAGGCTCTGAAGATTTATGTTATTACTCTGCCTTATACCCCTGCTCTCGTCAAGGCCCTGCCTACATTATAACCTTCTGTCTTTCTGCAAAATAATGATGGGAGTCCATTTGGAGCAGGAATAAGAGGTCTTCTGTGTACTTAACAGCGTGCTGCCTGACCCAGCCAATCAATCCTTCATGCTCATAGAAACCAGAGGAAATTTTTCTTGCCAGCAATAAACCCAACTGCCCTTTGCTCTCTTTTGATGCTGCCTGTTCCCTTTCATGTCAGCCAAAGATGCTTCTTTTCCCTTTTTCATTACCTCTGTTTTCTCTTTGACCTGAGCTAGGGACTGTAAGAAGGCCCTCTGAAGTCCCACACCTCTGCCAGAAGGCATAGCATCCATACAGTCATCATATAGCCTCTACCAAGCAATGCCCTATTGCCAACAGCTTTCAGAGCTGGCCCCAAGGAACGGCCACATGGCCCAACACTGCAGGTCACTTGGCAATTTAAATCCAGAGGATCTCAACTTCGGTGTCATATTGGAATAACAGCTGCCAAGTGCGACGTGACTTTCCCAGGGTCACAGGGGAAGTTGGTGGCACAGCTGCAAACACAAACCATGTCACTGTTTTCCAGGTCTGTGCCTCACCTCCACTGTGTGGCAGGCAACACATCCTGATCGCCAAAGAGAAAGACCACAGCAGAGCTCACTGCTTGAAACTGGCCAGTGCTTGACCTAGGAGGGAACACGGACACCCTGGGCCTAGAAAGACACTTCACAGGTCTCTGCTTCAGGCAGGCAAAGCATTCCTGGGTGCACGGGTTGTGTAATGACTCCATCCAACAGCAGGATGCTGAGGTTCCTTCTGGTGATCAATCTGTGTGGGTATAGATACCAATAAACCAAAACCAAGGACGGCACACCCCGTGTCTCTTGTACCCAAAAAGGACTCTCCATCATTTGTGACGCAGTGCCAAAACGCAACTCTGCAGCATCCAGGGCTTTAGGTATATATGAAGAGAGTCTGTATAGATATCTCTAGAATTTGTGTAGATATAATTCAAGAAAAAAATATTTTCAAAAATAAATGAAAATACTCATGAAGAATGATACTATTAATTCTGTAAAAAATGAGGGAGAAATACAGTAAATTACTATGGTATCTTTTCTTAGGAGGGTTTTACAGGTTTGGAAAAATGTAGCTATTCTGTGCTTCAATGTAAGTGAAAAAAAATATTTATTTTGCCTTTACAGTTAAATAAACTCATGCAACTTCTGTTTACACATGCACACACCTAATCTTCCTACCCCTTAAGGCAGGATGTGCTTTCCCGTGTTAAAAATCCCAGTGATTAATAATGTCTAACTCTTCCCTGCCCCTTTATTAGAAAGGAAGTATTGAGTAAAAGACTACACTAGCAAAGGAATTATTTTGTACACCAATAGACAACATTATTCCTTCTTTGATAACATTCATGTGCTATGAATACGGTATTGTAGATAAATAGGCACGTATTTCTGTACAACACTAAAACAGACACAAAAAAGACAGGAATTAATAAGTTTTCTCATGGCAACATAGCAGCTTAGTCCTTGCTCTCAGGAAAAAATGTAAAAGGCTGTGTTTCCTCAGCAGCCCACAACATGTCAATGGCTGTGAAACTCAGCTCTCGCTGCGTTCTGTGCCACAACAGCACATTGCAGTGTCCCTCCTTTCTGAGGTCACTCCCAACCTACAGCTATTTCTTTTACTGTATTTCTGCTCAGTAATTTTAGTTGTTATTTTATATAGATATACACACAACTATTGCAATAAGCAGGCAGGGAAGAGCAGAATTGCTTACGGCAATGAAGCATATGGTCTCTTGGAACGAGAACTGTGCTGTGTGGGTATTATGCAGAGGGTTTGGATATATGGAAATATGCAGGAGGTCAAGGGAAGGACCAAGGCAGAATTGTCTTTCATGTATTTACCAAAACAGCTTTCCAAAGTCAATGTGAAAGACCAAGACTACTGTCAGCACACCCATCACACAAACACCCAAAAACTTCTTCCCCAAGAACATGACCTGGCGTGATGCTGTCATTTGAGGTTAAATATGCCCCAGATCTGCCCTATGGCTCCTGGATACCTGTGGGACGCATCTGCTTGGCTCCAGCTACAGAGCTGATTGCAGAATGATAGGGGTCGAGCCTCTCACAAACACAACGCATTTGTGAGGTCAGGAAGTCGCATCCCCATCCGACATGGAGCAGAGGCATGGAAAGACGTACGAGTCAGCAGTAATTTGTAGTGGAGCCAGGAACTGGTGCCAGAATGCCTGAAGCCCATTCCTGTGCCTTAAGTGCAGACCGTGTTTCCAGCTGAACATCTAACTGGTACATCTCTTACTGAGAATCATAGCTCAACACTGGGAAACTGCCAACAAGACAGCAGTGCAAAGCACGTGCATTTTGATATAGAAGATTGTGGCCAACAACAGAGCAGTTTGTCTGCGTTACATCATAGTATGTCTAAAAAATTAGTCATAACCAAGTACCACCTATTTATACCTACTTACTTCTCTGTTTTTATTCTGGTATTTTAGCTATCTGTCAATGAGACAATAAGGGCTGATCCCAAGGCCAGATGGATTTATAATATTCAGGCTGCAAAAATAGGATCATGCTGTCACTCACTCAATTTACTCAGACACTGCAGTTTCTACAAGGTGAGTTTTTCCTATGAAAAAGCAGCATTGGTTTGCATTTATAAAAAAAAAAAAAAAAGAAAACCCCTTTCACCATCTGTTCAAATGACTGTACAAGCTTTTTCGCTGTACAAGAGAAAAAGCTGACAGTAAAGCTGTACTCTGCTAAACCACCTGTGCCCAGGACTAGAACCAGATTATAATGCCATTTTATGAGCTTCCACAATCATCTTTGATCCAAAGGTCCCCATGTGCTCTGCACCTACATAACTGAAAGAGGCCTTCAGCGCCTATGCTTCGTGGCAGGGAGGTGTGCTTTGCAACTGGCGCACGCAGGAGCCACCCACATCACATCCGCTGAAGCAGTGAATGCAGGAAGAAACCACTGCCCAGGAGCCATTGCCCTGCACACTGCATGAAAAGTACAAGCCAGAAAGCAGAAGAGCACCACGTTGCTGCTTCACTAGCAAATCCAAATCCCCCCTTGCTGCCTGCCACTCAAAAATGCCAACATGAAGACTATTTATCTAAGTTCTCTGTAGTAGGGACAGAAGCTCCATTAAAAATAGAGTTGGCCCAAAAATGGGATGCAATTATGAAATTTGTCCCCTTTGTCCCCTGTTGTGGGAAAAAAGATGACAAGTATTTGATTTCCTTCAAGTTAGAGGCTTGAAGAAGTCCTAATGTCAATAACTATAGCAATGAGCTAATTCCTGCGGGTACCACTCCCAATGGCATGTTGAGTATAATGAGGCTCCATCAATATTAAAGGCAAAACTACCATTCATTTTGGGGGAGCTAAGACTTCAGTGTGAGCTAGGCATGGCATTCACGAGCATAATGTGTTATTGTGCCACTCTGAAAACAGGAATTCTCATTTTAGGTGTTCATGTCAAGTATTCAAGGCTTGTGAATTCAGTGTTGAAAGCCCTACACTGAGCCCCCATTGCTGACTGTGAGTAATGACATGATTTATTGAACCACAGCTCATGGGCCAGTGCTCCAAAACAATGGTGCTAACTAAACAACGGTGCTTCATTTGCATGGAAGGCTACTTTTTCCCTTGAAAGAGTTCCAGGCATTGCCCTTTCTCCAGCCAATTAGACATATCCTCCCCATTATTTCTTTCAGCTACCACTCAGTTCAGTGAGAGGGTTTCAGACAGACAATGCTCAAACACATCCTTGAAAATCCTGTTCTTACCCCGTATTGAAGAAATATATGCGTAGCCCCACATGGAGGCTAGGAGTTTAAAGGTGTGAAATAAATTTTAGGAGATAGTATATGGCCCCCATGGATTTTACATGGCAGACACTTAACAAAGTCTGCTGAATGGATGGCTTTTCAACTACTTATATTTGTAAAATTGTTTATTTCAGGAAGGGGATATTTTTTAAAATACAAGACTTACCTGTGGTACCCCTATTATTCTAAAATGCAACTAAACTCCTAGAAAAGCTCGTGAACTGGCAGAATCTGCTGCATAAATTAGGTTGTGCACTTCTGCCATACAATCTGATCAAACTGGCCTATGCCCACGAATGCAGAAATTACTTTGATTAATGAGGACTGGATAGACAGAGTATCTTTACACAGTCTAGAAATATTGCTAAACCTCAGCATTGCCCACAGTGCTCACGTAGCTTCGTATGCTGTCCATGTCAGGCCAGATATATTCTAGATCTAATACCATACAGATAGGCTACATCACTGCTTTATATTCCTTGCAAATAAATGGCAAAATTACTGTCTGAAAAATCCACACGAGGGATGCATGGGTAAAAGGTGAATAGGATGGCAACACAGCATGAAATAATCTGTAAGGGAAAGGAAACATGAATAATCTTCCTTACAGTCATGAGTCTCTCACACAGAAGCCACTTTTCCCTCTCTAGGTAAGATCCACTGTCTGAAGCTTTGCAGAAGTCCCTGTTCCGTACCTAGCTGGAGTCATGACTATTGCATCCCTGTTGGCAGAAAAAAAACCAAACGAAAACAACACTCTGGGGTGAAGGAATCACTTTGCCCATTTGAAAGAACTGGTAAAATACCATCAGTGCCAGTGGGGCTGAAGGATTCTTGTTGTGATGGCCAACAACCAGTTTTCTCAAGGCCACTTGTTTGAGGCCATTTCTGATGGTTCGTCTAGGGGCTCAGCTTCCCCTGAAAGACAGCCCGTCCCCCCCGCCTGCACCTCTGCTTTCTAGGTCTGAGCACTGTGGTGCTCTCAGGCATCCCTCATGCTCTTGCATATTCTCCACTTTCTCCCAATCTTCCATCACTGCTTTCCCTTCTCTCGGAATATCCCTTAAAATGGTGGGTCTACCTACCAGTCTTCCAATGGCCCAGAACATAACCACCGGCAGAAACACTGTTTCCAGTCTATTTTATTTGCTTATGTTTTAGCAAGTATTTTTGGTTTTGTATTTTGCTGCTGATGCAACCATCTTCTTTTTCTATCAACACAGATCAGTTCCATTTAAAATACATCAGATAGGGACACCTGTAACTAATTTTACTTGAATATATGTACACAGTCATGTATACAATATATACATATAGGAATTATATATATACATATATATATATACACATATATATAAGGCACTGTAAAATGTACCATCACTTCCTAGGACTGTTTTTAATCTGTAAAAGTAGATCGCATTTCTTCATATAATTTGAAGTGTCTAACCAAGACATTTTTAGAATGCTTAAGGGTTACAGAGATATCAGCTGTGAAATAAGCCTTACTTTAAAATCCAAGTTATTGTGACAAGATGAACAAAACCTATTTTGACAGCAATTTTAATCAATTTATTATGTAACTGCTCTTCTCTTAAAAGATATATTCACCTGTATAAATAGTTTCCTTTGTCTCTCCTTATGATGTTCCAAGATGTGAACTGAAACTTGTCCTGCAGAATAAAAAATAACAATAATGGAGAAATTAATACAAACTTGGATAACTTATCCATTACTTAGAGAGAGGAAAGCCAGGATCGCTGTAAGCCAAGATGTCTTTAAATAAAATGTACTAAAACCGATCATGCGCTTGTATAATTCTGTTTGATGTAGCCAACACCAATGGAGCCTGGTGATTACGTTTTTGGCCATTTTATATATAAGGTAATCTCTGCCTTGTGAAGACATGACAGCACACAACTATGACTGGTATTTATAATGAACAAGCTTGAATGGATCCTTGCTTAATGTAATTAACCTATATATGCAAATTATGGCATCAGAAATCCTGCAGCAGCTGCTGTTAGGAGGGCTTGGCAACTGTGTGTGTTATAAGCCAGTCTTACAGATCAAACAGACATATTTTCAAAGACTAGAAACAGATAGATAGACGAAGATAGATTAAAAATTGTACATCTTTGGGATGTGTAAATCCAGATATCCTGGATAGAACATTTCAACAGATACCAATATAACATTTTTTCCACAGTTACTCTGCAGCAATGATTCACAATTGCGCCAGACCACAGGATCCCTATTAACCCCACAACTTTAATAAAAAACAGTATAGAAAACTTCATTTAGTGTTGTTTCATGGACCACTTACTGTGGCCTCACAAGCACGATCCACTGGTCACAACTGAGAGACACTCTTTTAAAGACAGCGTATTTTCTACTCTACCATAAGCACCTTGAAAACAAGACTTAACGCGCAGTCACTTCTTTTAATATTTTGTCACCTGCAGATTTTGCACTGGAACTAGCCTTTCCAGTTCTACTGTTTCAGTTCACGCTTTGTGCAAGTGGAAGTGAAATGGGGCAGCATGCCACGAACCATCTCGGCAAACAAATGCATCTGAGGTGTAACTCATCGGGGAAAACCAGACACTTTAAAATACTGAAGTGACTCAAAGGTTTAAAAAATATATATGTATTACGAGAGCCACAAAAAAGGTTACAGACAGAGCTCCACAAAGCCTGCACGGATACATTCCAACAATTCAAGGTGGCAGAACAGGTGAAATACAGACCATAAAAACGGTTCGACATTAACTTTCCAGACTGTCAGAGACAGCAACCTTGACCCCGTCTTTCCCCCCCCCCCAGAAAAATACTGAATATATATATATATCTATATCTATATCTCTAGTCTGGACCACAGATATAGTCCAAAGAAAACCACATTGCAATTTCCACATTAGGCTTATAGGAGAATAGGCATCATCTGAGGAACGTCCGTTATAACGCCCATGAGGTGATTATCTTAGGCCAAGTTGACATAACATTATGCTTGGTTAGCAATTTTAGAACAGCAACACAACACAGTTCCTTTGCCGCACAACGCTACTAAGGCATAGCTCTGTGCAACCCTTAGAGCTGACTTTAACCAAACTAAGTAATTACATTTGTTTTGTTTTGTTTAATTTAAAAAGGAAATGCAAATGTAAGATACTAGGGCAGTTATCTATCACCTTAAATATTCAAGACTTGAAGACTTCTTTAACATACTTGCTCACAGACACATTTTGAGACTGTATTAATGATCTTCAGGAAAATATGCCACCCTGAGGCTTCTTCCCTTGTTCACTTCAGGTTATGTCTGCATCCAGTTTTGACATAGGGGGCCAAATGCTGATTGTATGTCAGTGCAGTATTTGGCCCAGAGTTTCAAAGTCTTTGCTATTCAGACTTTCCGATGAGGTCAACAAACGAAGTAGTAAAAAAAAGAAAATATTAAGGCTTCAAGTAAAAATATTTCCTTTCTCTCCCACCCATGTAGTAAGGTACATTTAATTTCATAATACTCAATATATTATACAATTAAAGATACAGAGATCCAACTTTTCAAGGCAGATTGTACTACAATGAAAACCTGGAGGCTAAATGGGAGTGTAGGAACAAGGAACGAATGGCTAATAAAATGCAATATGCAATGAAAATTGATGCATAAACTAAACAAAAACTATTGCTGTTTTTTAAATAATACAATCCACAGCTAAAATTACAAACATGTTGAAAAGATTTAAGACTTCTGAAACATGAAATAAACATGACAAAAATAAAGAAGCTACTTTACAAGATGTGTTAACTTGTGCTGGATTTTCATGGCTGATCCCCACCTACTGTAAATTAGCATCACTTAAATGAGCTTTGATGGAGCCACAACAATTTACACCAGCTGAAGATTTGGCCTGCAGCGTCTGTAAAAACTGAGACTATCTGGGCAGAAGAATCTTACTGCTAATCTGTAAACTGCTTGAAGAACTATACTTTAACATTGGCTAGATTCTGCTCCAAAATTAGACTTAATAACTAGGTCCCCAGTCCCGCAACAGGAGCTATGGAAACGGACACTTAGATTTATGGGAAAATAGCTGCAGGTTCAGTGCCTTGGATGGAAAATGAGGCTGAATTTGCTGCATGCAATCTCCTGTTAACAGTTCTGCTTAGATTATTCTTTCAGAAGATTTGAATAATTTACTCCAGGCTACATGCACTGAATTATATGCAGACCTCGAAAGGAAAAAAAAAAAACAAAACCCAACTTTGGTGCCATTGTAAACCTATTAACAAGTCGAGTATCTCTCAACTGTGGGCAAAACTACTCGCAAAACTACTCACAAAATATATAATCTTACATCTGAACCTGTAATGACACAGTGCATTCAATTCTTTCTTCCCTTACCCCTTGTGAACTATGTCAAAATAACCCTGGATATTAGTGCTTTATACACACAGTAATGTGTTGAGTCTTACTGAGAAATTCTCTCATGAACTAATGTAGTTAACTTCAAAGGCTCTTTGGCCCTTCAAGTTCCTCAGTAGCTTTTTCATTTATAAATGCGGGAGAAAGAACGATCAAAGTGGAGCATCACTGGGATGCAAATCTCAAATATTACACTGGTGCAAATTTTCAGCCTTGCTTGCATGAATTTCATGTACGTATTCAAAGATACATGATAAAATGTGCCCTTGTCTAGCTCCCTCACCCAAATTCAGTGTGTCACAGATCCCCTCTTTTTCAGGGCTTACATATGGCATACACAATAATTTAAAAACAAGTAAGTCTTGTGATACTTTATGCACCAGAGTGAATTCCAGTCCTTGAGGAAGTACTGCATCTTCCTGAGGAGTTAACATCAGGGTAGAGTTGCAGATTAGTAACAGTTAAAGGTGGAAGAAATCTGTAAGGCCATCTGGTCTAGCCCCTTGACCCTGCAGGCTCACCTCTTACAGAAATGTTTATCATTACTTGTCCAAATATAGTTTGACTGTCCTAAATAGTTAGCCTCCGATACTCTGCCTTGGAAGACTATTCACTGCCCCTTCCCCTCCATCTTTTCTGCCCCCTTCTAAATGTAGACCATTGGTTACCACTGACAACCCTTTGATTTACCTTTGGTTTTACATCTTTTAACTAACACGTTTGTAAAATTATGGTACTCAATTTCACTTCACTGCTTAGCCAGTGACATGTTTTTAGCCCTTTAAATCTTCCCATCAGCCAGCCCGTCCCGTCTTTATATACATTTTGCTCTGTCTGCACCTGATCCAGTTTGCCAGCATCATTCTGTTACCACAGTGCCTCCAACTAAAGACAACATTCTACATGCAGTGAGCAAATCTGCATAGAAAGACTATTGCTTCTCTGCTCTCTGATGTCCCTACAGTCGGCATTTCAAATATCATCAAGGCAATAAAATGCACACTGACTTCTAGTTCACTCTCTCATAACTTTGGCCTACTGCAGCTGCATTGCTTTCCAGGTTTCTCCCTTCAGGCAACATAAAGCATTACGCAGAGAGATGATTAACTTTCTTATGTTCTCTTCAACCTTCCTCTCCAAAAAATGATGTGATACGCAAGGGAAATAATAAGCACGTATTGCAGCAGATGTCAAGATTTATCAAATCGAAAGATAAATTTTAACCAGGCAAAAGTGAGGTCAATATTTGCCTTCTGGAATAATTAATCTCAACATACATGAAAACAGGTAAAATGTTATCAACACATTCTGAATGGCCAACAAATACCTGGAGAGCTCTCCATTATAGTCAAGGACTGAAAAGGATTCAACCCCTTGAAACAAATATCCTGAAAAACGATGAACTTAGCTCTCTAGTCAAAACTATTCACCAGGAGAACCAGGTGGGAAGTTGAGGTTTCATATGCTGACTGGCTCAGTGATAGATAATAATTTTTAGTGACTTTGGCAACAGTCGCTCAGGATATTCTTAATTGCACACATGATCTGGCTAGTTAGCACTGATCCAGATCTCAGCACTTTTGACTTCTGAGGTGGTAACTGAATGGGAAGGAAAAGGAGATAAGGAATGGAGAAAAAAAAAATATTTCCATTTGTCCCACAATTAGCTTTGCCAGAGTCCTCACATGACAAAAGCAATGCACCCCTTTCTTGTTCTTTACAGTAAAGTTGTCTTTAAATCCAACAAAGTAAATGTATTTTTCTGGAGACAGGAAAAGGAAACATCAGAATGTTAAATAGATTTGATTGATATTATTTTAAAAAGTTGTTCCCCAGGGGAAAAAAAATACAAAATGGAAAATTATTTGTCTAACAGTATTGAAGACCAGAGGGAATGTGCTAGTAATTAGGCAGACAGAAAATTTTTATCCTTTAGATGTACGCTTGGCTCAGTTACACACACTGTAAATTCAACAGATCATGATAACCTTGCTGCAGGATTACACAGACGGCACCAGGGCAAGGCAGTAAACCATGTTATTGCCTAAATCCAACAGGTAATAAGGAGGGTGCAGGGAAAGCAGCTGACAGCTGTTTAAAATTTGTTCCCATCCAAACATTTCCTTTTTTATCTGCTTGGTTTTGTTTGCGAGTCAGAGAAGCCTTTAAAAACCAGAGGGAGCAAGAGGTCAGAGTGGAAGATCCCTACTGGTGCTGCGGTCCTTTTCCACGAGAGACAAACACACACGTGCACGCGCGCACACACACACGCAATTTCATACACAGGGAGGCGAATGGCAGACAGGGAGAAGCTGTTGCTATCCTTTCTCCTGCTCCCATCCAGGACCGGGGAGCAGGGAGGCTTTTGAAGATGACACGGCGTTCATGGCCCAAGTGCCCCTGCCTTGCTCCTTCCCAGGAGGAGGAACCCGACCTGCAACGCCTGGGGGACACAGAGGAGTTCTCGCACACACGCAGACTGCCCAGCACAGGGAGCCTGCTTTCCGTGTCGGTAGGAAAACAGCAGTTGGGCCTCTGACTCCTGCTGGACACATCGCTGGCCAGAAGAACTGGGAAGGGGCATGGGAAAAACTGAATGGTCCTGGACTGACCGTACTTTTTCATAGCACAACTGGTACACAACAGGTTTGCCAGACAGATGCACGCACAGTGGCTTTCACGCTCTCCTGCATGAAAGAAATCCGCTCGGTGGTTGTGGTATTAGGTCGTAACCAGTTCCTGCCTGTCGGTTCAGGAAGAGTCTGATGGACTGTACAATTTTATTCCCTCAAGAATAAGGCTGCAGCTGGTTTTTGGCCAAAAGAGAAAGATGAAAACAGAACAAACCCAAAACAAGAAAAGGAGAGTGGCCAGCTGCTGCTCCTTCTTTGTTGTTATTTGAGTCTTCACAGTGCTCCTAGCTTCATGGCTGGCTGAGTGGATGGCTCTTTATTTTTCATTAATTTTATTTTACACTGAAATTTCATAGGTTGTTCCACCAACTCCAGACACCTTCTTAACGTTTGAGTGTCTAGCAGGGCTGACAGGTGTCCCCTGGGAACTTGATGTTGAACCCAATCTGGATATTCCTTTTGGCTGTCCATTTATTTTACTGTGAGGTGTCTTCAACTGCATGTCATCCCTGCATCAAAAGAAATATCAAAAGATGCATTGTTAGTGACCAAAGTGTGATAGCAGAATGGCTTCATTCAGGATAATCAATTATCCCTGCTACCCTGAGTCCCAGTGTTGCAAAACATTCAAGCATGGGAGCAACCTGGTGGAAGCCAACACACTTGATGAAAAGCCACTGAAATGAGAGAATTCATTTGGCCATTAGGTTAGTGGATCAGACCCCAGCAGTATTTGTTCATTTAATTACTTGGATAAATGCTTTCTTGAACCAAACCAATTGCATAAGCATCTGTAGGACACAGGAGGGTTTAACTGTTACCACTGTTGACCTCAAGCCAAACTGTGTCTTACAATCAGAAATAAAATACTCAGAAAAAAACACTTCCCAGTTAAATATCCAGTTAAACAAAATTATGTTGCTCATCTCTGAAAGACATGAGAGAGGTGAAGCGTAAGACTTCTTTATAACAGAAGACATGAACTGAATCAAGTCAGGAAGCACTCTGAGATGCCTGTAATTAAAGACCATATTCCGCATGGACTCTAAAATAATTTCCTTTCTTATGACCTACTGACGGGGAGCATGGACAACAGGCTTTCCTCAAAAGATCTGTTAAATCTAGGCCACTACACAGTAAAGCTTAACGTGTCTCGTTCCCAGGACTCACACAGTAATTAGATAAAAGCCTACCAAAGAACTTGTGTATGTTTTAAGTGCTGGCACAACCGGGCTCTGCTGTATTCTCACGTCTTACTCCTGCACAGTGGATGTCTGCTTGGGTTTGCCTCAGCCTGAAGTTTAAGCCTGGCTCACGCCAGCAGCAGTGACAGGGGGCTGAAATACCTGGCAGAAGAGAACACTTTCTGTCTGCCTGCAAACCCAGGCAGCCTGAGCTATTTCAGACCACCCTGACTTTTTCTGGAGGCCAGAGGTTTGACGGATTAACTGTATTCAAAAGGCAATTTCTTTCTTTACATCTGTTTGCAAAACAAAACAAACTACCCTGGACTTTCACACAGCTCTTGACAGGCTCAGAACAGCTCTAAAACTAAAAGCGCTTTTTATGTGGCAACCTGGTCTGACAGCTGTAGCCTGGAGCTGGAGCGGCAGGTCCAGCTCACACCAGCCCGGCTTCTGCTACGTGTTTTAGCTGTGCTTGCACTAGAGAATGGAGCTGTGGGTATCTGAACCAGCAAAACATACATACATAAATTTAAAAAAGAGATATATAGTGTGGTTTTGTAAAATGCTGCTGCTGTATCCCCAAACAGCCAAAATATGCAGAGACCAATTTGCCTCACCGAAGAATTAGGAAAGCCCTAATCCAGTGCTGAAATTCTCCTGAAGAACACAACCTTCCTCCTGAAACAAGGCACAAAGGAGCTGGGGAGTGTTAGGGGAAAGGGGAAAGGGAAAGATCCTCTGCAACAGTATCGCATGCCTGCGACTTACTTTTAACATCTGATGGATCTGTAGCTATTTTAATAGCTACACCACTTTTGCCAGACACTGTATTTTTCAGTACTGCAAAGAGCTGAACTGGAGTGAATGTACAGGCTCTACGTTTTAAACAAGCACGATGTAAAAGCAGTGGGACCAAGAGGCTGACAGCATAACCAAGAACCAGAGACTAAGAAAAGGCAAACAGCTTTTCATATTAGCATCTTTCCTACAGCAGCAGCTGACACATCCAGGTCTCAAACAAAGGGCAGAGAGGCAAAAGAAAGTCCACAGGTCTTCTTTCACTGAGACAGACTCGTTTCTTTAATACATATGAAGAGGAAAAAACGGCTGTCTACCTCCTGCAAGCTACATCTTCTACCAGCGGACAAATCACCTTAGCTACAATTCACTTGAAAATGTTGAGGAAAAACTTGCTGGCACTAAACTTCAGGAGACCTACAATAATGGTTCTCTCATATTTCAGTAACCTTCCCCAAAATGTTGGATAACACTGGAGTGAGAATCCTAGGACCTTAACCACAGGACAGCATAGTGCAGTAAATGCCAGATGCAAAGAAAACCTAGTGATTTCTGATGAGCCGTCCAGGCCCCAACTTGGCTGAAATACTGCAGCCTCAGCAGGATCATGTAGCTTTTCCCAAACTTTCCAAGCCCTATAGTCTCCAGAAAGAAGAGAAAGAAAGATAAGTGCATGCAGAAGCTGCGGCTGAGGATCTTGCTCAGATACCATTTACTCAGGCTCTCAACTCAGCAAATCCTCTCTCTCCCCACGCTTTCTCACAGAAAGGAAGAAGGCAGCGAGGCCCTGAGGTAATGCCAAGATGGTCTGTGCTTTTATCACCAGTTCTGTACTGTGGGACACTCAACACACCTAAATACACAGCTCTCTATGCCAAGCACAATTTCCAGAACTGGTCTCGGCCCCTGTTCCCCTACTGCAGGGTATGCTTGCACGTGCTGTGATCCCAGTTTTGCCTCTGTGTCCAAGCAATGGCTGGGTCCAGGCTCCCTTGAGGCTGCAAACTGAAACAGCTCCACTTTTTTGTGCATAACAGGAGGGATAATCTGCCTCGTATCTTGCAAATAATTATCCAATTTAGGTAAGACACTAAATCGCTATGATTTCACAACTTAATTGACCACCTGCAGCTCAAGTTACAGCAAATGTGCAAACATTTTGTCATGATGAGGTTGCTATGACGATGTCGCAGAATTGAAGAGCACCCACAAACCTCCCACCCTCGCTGGCCTACAGCAAACACCGAAGCACTCTGCACTGGCTTGCAAACAGATTCACATTGCTAAGCAGCACCTAAAGCAGTACATACCTTTGTGCTCCCACTGATTGCACCTCTGTGATTTCCACAGTGTTTACAAACGAGACAGCCTTCGGGCCTCCATAAGAGGGTGACCTAGGCATCCCTGTGGGGGATGACGGGACCTGGTGGCCTGGGGATTTATAGGAGCCATTGCTCACCCTGCCCTGTAGTGCTTGATGGGACTGGACATTATTATTGGCTAAATCAGCTTGCAGAGAGGTTGTGGAAGTCCTTGGTGCTCTTGTCATTGCACTTGAGAGTGAAGACACTGAGGACTGCAGTATAGGGTTCCTTGTGCTAAAACTGGTAGCAGCCATCAGATTGTCTCTAGATCCGTATCTCATTGCCATGCTGCGTGGGTCTTCAGAGAGCGTGCTGACTTGCTGAAGGCTATAAGAGCTAGGGGTGTCGTAGACACCTGAGTCTGCAAACACGGAATCGGGGTGCGAGTGGAGGAGTTTCTCCCTCTCTTCCATCTCTTTCCTCTCCTGGATGGATGCCATAATGGTTTTGGAAAGGTTATCATAGCGGACTGGGGAGGGGTCTCGCTGATGTGGAGCTGGACCCCCCAGCACTGGGCTGAAGCTCTGCGGTGGTTGGCGTTGCAGCTCGCTCCCCCGTAGATGGCACATTTTGGCTGATAAATATGGGGAGTGGTACCCAATGGAGCTGACCGCAGAATGGGCAACGCACTTCCTCCCCGAGGGCGACATGGGGTTTAGCAAACTGTCATATGAAAGACTCCCATTTCTGTTTGACAGGGAATTGGGAGAAAAGATGCTTTTGTAAGGGGTGGAAGCTGCCCCTTCAGACTTCATTGGATGAAGGGGCACTTTGTCTGTCCCTCTCCTGCCAGCAGATTTCAGGCTCAGGGATCGTGAATTAATGGCAAAGGAATCTATCTGGAGTGGGGAAGACTGATAGGTCTTGTGGAGGGAGCTCTTCCGGTAGCTGGGGATGTCCAAGCTGGGTTCGGACTGGTAATCAAGGCTCCTGCCATCCTCTTCTATCAGAGCCCCTTGACTGTGTCCCTCCTGCATGGTGATCTAAAACAGAGGTGAATATGAGGAACAGAAGCCAATGATATATGTAAGTACAGGTTTGCTCTCCATGGTGAGTGCACGGGAAGAAAAGAGCTGGAGGTCTTCTCTCAGACTCTCAGCCCAGCTATGACACAGGTTCATTATAAGGAATCTCCTAACTCCTGTTCAGCATATGGATAAGCACCTTAAAAGCAAGAGGGAGTTATTCATGGTAAGCGCTAAATAATATTGACAGTAATAGATATGTCAATACATAGACATTGAAAACACAGAATGAGAGACCTTCTAAACTGAGACTCAAGTCTCAGTCAAGGTAAATCAGATTGTAATCTGATAATACTGCCCTTGGAAAAAGCACTTCAAGTTTTCTACAAATAGCTCTTGAGTTGAGGGATGTCTGATTTTGTGTGCTGACTCAGAAATACTTTAGGCTTCATTTCAACATACTGGGGACCGGCACACTCTTATCCTCTTTACTCAGAGCTATGAATATTCAGTAATTCTGCATTTCTGATCATAGATCTTCAAAATTAAGCACCTAAGCTTAATTAAAGCAGAGAGGCTCCTTCCCACCATTTAGACAACAAAATGAAGCAATTAACTCTTTTTTATTGCCTGTGTTGGACAGAGTGGCCATATAAGAGAAGGAAACATAGACAGTAATTTATTTACATGCACTGAAAAGAGATAGGACTTCACTTTGGTTTACTCTGTGAAAGATTTCTTACAGTTCTGTTTCTTTAAAGTGTCATTCTGTGCTAAGCAAATAATTTGTGCTGATATTTTAAAGAAAGAGTTCACCATAATGCACAATAAATTGGCTACATTGGCTCTGCAAACAAAGAATTATTATCAGTCACGTATTTAATCAGAAATGCAGTCAATGCAGTTTGTTCTTTATCTAATTTCTATTAAAGGAAAACTATCCCAAAAGCCTAACTGGCAAAAATCTGGTTTATTCTGAATTTTTCTTCAAGTTTTTTTCTTTGAGCTAGAAGATAGGGAAATATGCAAAACAGCTCACTATCTTCTAAAGCATGGTGCTGAATTTGGCCTTCTCTGGAAAAAGGAGACCAAGTGACAACCTGTAAATGAGGAGAAGAAAGCTATGACATAGCTTACAAGTATATTTGTGCTACTTATCCTTGTGCCTCGACCCCTCTTTCCTAACAGCTTTCACTGCTCAAAAGGAGAACTATATTGACAGGCTGAAGAACTGATACAGAAGAGACAACACGATATTCCTCACACCAGCTAGTCTCCTTCCCTCTGTACCTTACACTTAGATATGGCTTGGCAGACAAATACACGCTATCCTATCAGCTTGCCAAGTGAACTCATTTTTATAATATTCCCACCTGACTACTAGAAAATTGTGACCACTGTAAAATTGGACAAGCCTACAGAGCTGATTGTATGCACACTAGTCAGCCTACAGTAACATCTTTTTAGGTTAGGATTGGAACAGCAACCCTCAGTGTGAAGCTGCTGTACCCTGTTATCATTTCACAGCACCGTCCAGTCTCCTGGCCTACTCAGAACCTATCCTGTATCTATATTGCATCTATGGCTATTTACTGAATGCATAAAACAAGCTTGCCTTCCATAGCTCTCTGACTTTTGGCCTCATGACCCAAAATGCTGTATTACACAGCTCAAAATTGCTAGCTGATGCCTGTAAACAGAATCTTTTGAATTGGATGTCAAGCCATTTTTCATGTAATAAAGTGAAAATGATAGGACACTAAACTTTTTGGATACAGTGAACACTGTTGGTTTTATGTTCCCTTTCATAAGCCAATCTTTTCTTCATTAAGTGGACAAATCCAGAGAATAAGATTTACAATTATTACAGTAAGACTAAAACCCAAACTTGATAGTAGCTGGAATTCCACCATCTATCACCATCTTTCTTTTCAAAACGAGAAGGATACTAGAAAAGTTTTCTTCACTATTTAAGGAACATTCTGTCTTATTCCAGTGATGCTGCAGTCAATTATATATCTCTACCATATCTTCCTTTCCTTACTTATCTCACCCCCTTCTTGTTATTGCAGGCGACATTGGAGGACCTGATGAAATTAATTGTAAGAAAACTGCATTATATGTGGTATGTGCATTTTAAGGGTATCTCCACTGGTGTGTGAAGACTTGGATACATATTGCAAATATACAAGAAGTTAGGAAGTTAGTTTGTTTCTTTTTTTTCCCCCTCATATAACCCAAGTGCGCTGACAAGGTGCTAAGGAAGGTCAAACATGAGGACTCTTCCATTAATTTTAACTAAAATATCTCTTGGGACGCTTTAAAAGTTCTTTCTGTTTTGCAAGCTGACATCTTAACAAATCACTGAGCATGCTGTCTGTTGGCTAAAGGGTCTGATCCAGAAAAGCGCTAATCATGCCCAGCTCCCTCTGAAGTGAATGTGAGTTGGCACCTATGTCAGGAGAAGCCAATGGGAGGTGACACTTCTCAGCATCTCAGGATCAGGCCAAGACACTGGTAAATCAGCAGTGCATGCCTTTCAGCAGGGCAGACGTGCCAAGCTCAACAGAGGAAAGCTGTGAAAGCAGACGTGTTTTCATAAGGAGCATAGTGAAAATATACACTATCACACAACAGTGCCAAGTGTTGTTATTTCCTTTTACACTCTGACATTCACTAGAGCCCTGCAGTGAATTTATCTTCAGCTCCATGCTGCCTGGTGTTAGCTTGGAGCAGATTCTCCCAGGCTCGCTCACCTGCTCGGCTGTAGCATGGTAGTGGACTTTGGGATTGTTGCTGAACGCTGGTCGATACTTGTACATGGCAGGTGTAGGAGGGCTGATAAGTTTGGGTGAAAGGCCACCTTCTGTAAAAAAAAAAAAAAAAAAAAAAAGCATTTTCTATTAAAATGTGTGGACAGAAAGTTATCATCCCTAATTCCTTGCTATCCATGGTCCTCTGCAAACAGGCCTGTTCTGGAAAGAATAAAACTTGCAGTACTTTTGTGCAGAAATCCACCAAAATCAATGGGGCCCCTGTGGAAATAACAATATGTTGCTGCCAGATCAGCAACCTAAAGAGAAGAAAAACCAAGGTATAATATATTAAAGTGGGGTGACATATTTCAGTGAGTAGTAATTTTGCCATAATTTGACATACTAAATATCTAGATATTTGGGTTGAATTTGGCTACTAG
>VZTL01071082.1:98297-132713 GCA_013400535.1 Scopus umbretta | reverse complement strand
AAAAAAAAAAAAAAAAAGAAGTTTTTTTTTAATAGTATCAAAGCCTTAATGTCTTAATTTCACATTTTCATAAATGAAATTATTCAGTTTGTAATGCCTAAGCTTTTCGTGCTAATGTTTCTGATTCCTTAGTTCAAAATGACATTTTTAAAATTAAAATTGATCAAAAATTTAGAGGAGTTTAAAAGGGTTTAAAAACTCTTTGAAACTGATATGAAATATCCAACCTAGGCTTGAATGAATCACTTCAAGCTGCCTTTTCTCTCCCTTTCCTGCTGTTTATTCCCCTAGCTCAGAACCCCTATAAATAGAAAAAAATCCTTCACCCAGATCCCATTACTGTTTTGAAAGAATACCAAAAGCCTTTTAAAGAGACTGAATATTTTCTTATTAATAAAAAGAAAACACTGATTTTTCAACTATACCTTCACTGGTCCCCAGCTGCCCTTTTAGCTCAGAGTACTTGCTTGGATCTCCTTTGGGTGGGAGAGGTGGTTGCACGTCCATACTTTTATCCTCCAGACCTTCCAGGCTAATTTTAGACTGAAAACGACCAAAGAATCAATCATTACCTGCAACTTGGTGAAATAACAGCTCGTGTCAGAGTACTGGATGTACCACAGAACAAGAACTACCTATACCTATAATGACAAACGTGATTTGGCATCCACTGCAGACAAGGACTGTCATGTGTAAAACTAGCATTGCCATAACAAGCCCGTATAATCTTAAATGCACTATCCTAGTCTACTTGGCATGCTAAATGACATTATCATCAGACTAGTTAATACGTGGTAGCAGACAATGGTGTTTTCTAGCATTTTTAAGCAAGTTCAAAGAGTGTAACGAGTAACTATCCACAAAAATTTTGCAAGGTGGCTTCTTTTGAATCCACTTTTTATGTGACTAATGCTTTTATTTCATACCCAAAGAAACTGAAAAAGGAAGAGGAGAGAAAGAACTCAGCTTCTGAGCCAACACTCCTTTCATTGGACCACAAGCCTTCCTGCAGTCTGGAAGCTCAAAACCTTTGAAGTAGAACAGCTGACCTGGTGGTGCAAGGGTTCCTGCACAGTGTTAGGTTTGTTAAAATTAATTTGAAGACCAAGAGGTGGCAACTCTTGGGACAGAAAATAAATATTGCAAAGAACAGCCACCTCTTCCAGAAGATGCCCAAAGGCATTCTATTATGGAACTGCAAAAAGGACTGTTACTGGATCACGAGCTGCTGTTACTGAACCTGGGTATTTTTCAGAGGATGAAGTATACGACAAGGACTCAGGCTCTGTCATTTTCTGCAAAAATGCATCAGCTCAAAGCAATTTTCAATGACAAACTCATTCCCAGGCTCGATAATGCTCAGTCCGTGTTTTTCAAAAGCAGCACTTGAAGGTTGCCTTACCTTGCTCCGGTTGAGGTTGGCTTGGATCCCGTTGTCACTGATCTTCACTGTGATTTGCCGCTCAGATAAATCAGGTCTAAGGAAAGGAGGCTTCACGCTCACAGCTTGCTTTTTCTTGGGCTCAACTATGTACCTGATTAATTATTCAACAGTCATCATTAAAATAAACAGTAACCTAAGAACAAGGCATAGAGACAAGAAAATCCTCCTGCTTCCAGGGTATGAGTTAAGAATGTGTCAGAATCTAGGTAAACAAACTCCATTTATTTCAACGGATGTAATAATTAAAAAGCAATAAAAAGACCAATTTTTTTTTAGTGAGCAGAAGGAGAGGATGCATTCAAAAACCCAAGCAATTTCTGAAGCACTGATGGACAAGAGCACAGTTCACATGAAGAGAGAGAGGCCTATCACCAGTGGAAGCGATTTACTAGATCTTACCAAGTTAACATGAAACAGCTTCCCTGCATGGAAGATGGTGACTGGAGGAATAAGACCCAGCACATAGGGAGTTAATATGGAGAAGATGATGTGCTGTCAGTTCTAGCTTACCACATGGTCACTTGTTTCTGTTGCATGTTTAGAGTGTTCAAATAAATGGAGGCAAAAGAAACACATAGCTCTATAGGAAGCAACAAATCTAAAGGGAAATGGCTGACTTTAGCTATTTATTTGCAGGGGACTGGAATTCTGTAAGTGCAATTGGGCAGTGGCTGTACAATGCATAAATATCAACACACACACAAGCTTTCTCTGTTTTATCTAGTGAACAGGACAGTCTAGTAGTGAAGGCTCAGTGACTTTCAATATGCAGGACAATTTGAACAGGTCTTCTCAAAACACAAACATTCTGCTTGCTGAAAGTCTGAGAATAGCCATGACAATATTACTCACACCCCTCTCTTAACAGAAGTGTCTCCCAACATCTAATATCTATCTCAAAGTTTCTTGACGTGATTTTCACATTTACTAAGTTTGAGAAGCAGCTATTCCATTGTCTTCACTTTAACAGTCTTTTAGGACTTATTTGTTGCATAGCAAATGGAAAAAAAAAAAACGCAGACAATAGTGTCAGGGTCTGGAATTGCTCAACACCCTGAAAAGGCTCAAGTAAGTCTCCTTGTAGTACGATTATTAACATGTTTGCAGGCTGGACAGCTCAGGACCTAGGATATTTATACTCCATCTGATCTACTGTGTTAAAATCCTGATTTCAAAATGTGAAACAGTAAATCCATTTCCCCAAAAATAGAAAGCCATAAATAAAATCCCAAGTTCCATGATGTAGACCTCATTGAAAATCTGTTTTATGATAATGAAAGTGCCAGTGAGATTGAAAACCACAGCAGCCTTAAATTAGATTTAAGTCTTAAGGAGAAAGGCTGGTTTTAGATTCTTTCTTTTTCTCCAGCAGACTAGAATACCTGGACATGGACTATACAGTGCAAAAAGTTGTGTTGGGAATATGACAACATAGAGAAACTTACCTTGTTACTGAAATACACTGAATAAACAAGTTGGTGAAGACAAGGGTATCAGCTCTTGATATAATTTGACATGCTCATTCCAAATAAACATTTCTGGGATGAGGTTATGAATTACATGAAGAAAGCAACTGCTTGGACAGGTTACAGCCATGCAGTGAAGCAGCTATCACAGAACTCGGCCTTCAGGAGTGTTTTGCTTTACTTCCCTGTTATTTCATCAATGGTCTTTCATTCGTGAGCCCAACCAAGCACACTTTCTTCCTCTGTCCCAACAACTACTCTACCTCCCTCACTCTCAGTTGAGAGCATTTCTCTTACCTGGGAGCCAAGGGGCTGCAGAGCACATGTTCCACATTTCCACAGCATCCCCGGGTAAAAGGATTCACTCCCCCACGGAATTTACCTGTCACCTGGAAACACATTCAGGACAGTGCTCAAACCTCTGGTTATATAAAAGTCATCATCCAACCCTCAGAAAGCCAAGAACAAGTATGCCTTGCTCTGACCCTACTGTCCTTCCCAAACAGGTAATTTTAATTTGAATGCTGCCCTTCCTCTCTCCTGCTCTAATACACAACCTCCATCAGACACTTCCAGCTAGGAGGCACACCAAGTAAAGATCCCCTCCCAAAAGGGCAGTGAGCTCAATGTGACTGGGTTTCAAAGCAGCCAGGTTCACCTCTCCATGCTGCTCCTGCATTAGATTCATGCCTGCTGTCAGCCAGGCATCCTGTTTTGGTCCCTTTCATTCCACTGTCACTTCCACTCCTCTGCTTTGGCAAGTCCCCTCCAAACAAACAGGAATGTCAATTCACCATTCATAATGTTGGATGAGATCAATGTTTCCTCTCTATCAGCATCCCATCCCTAGCAGCAAGCAGTACGAACCACTGCCTTACGTGGGAGGGTGCCAGGAACTCCCTGGTGATTACAATGTTTGCCTGGAAATGAGCTAGTTTAATAAAAGCCAAGCGTCATTAGACTGGCGGGATCCATTCAAAGCTTCATAGGCATTACAAAGGGTTTGTACTCCACAGGCAGATACTTGAAAGTAACCATATGGGGATAAATACCAATAAAGCCAGAGAGATTAATAGTGGTTGCCGTTAAAAGCATTACTGTTGCTGTTCGCAAGTAATGCATTTTAATCAACTCATAGTTCTGATCTAGCAACAAGTTTACAGAGTACCAGAAATACTTTAATTACTTGCATATAAAATAACAACGATTAAATGATTTTGCAATATATTATGCTGGCCTCTTTGATATAACATACAACTCTTTAAAAGGCCAAGAGAGAAATGTTGGAAGTTCTGAGTGTTGGAAGAGTAACCTGATGACTAAAACATGGGCCTGGGACATTTGGCACATCTGCATTCAATCCTGGGCTTAAGCTGACTTGTGCCAGATGCTGGCAAAGCACTTCATACCTCTGTGCCCATTTTCTCAAACACAATATGAAAATAAAAGTTCTCTAACTCACAGATTACATTACTAATTATATCAATTTGGTTTCTAAAGTAGTTGAAATCCACTGATAGAAAGCAGTCTCAGAGGGAAGGATATTTATTTACTCTATTCAGAAACTAAAAATACCAGGATGTGAGCAGATGTTGGGTTATGGGTTATTTTGATTCCAAAAAAGACTTTCAGAGGCACTCAGAAAGCTCACAAACGTCTAAACTCAGCCACTATGAACTCCTAAATCACAGTCTGCCTACTATGAATGCTCAAAACCTACAGACTCCAGAATGAACAAATATAAAAAATTTCCAGTATAACACAAAAAATGTCTGTACCACTGGCCTATAAAATGTACTGGGAAAAGAGGACAAGTGTAGCTGAGCATATTGTAACTGGAAAGCTGACAGCAGATAACTAACAATGTGAGAAAAGAGAATCAATACTGAGACTGCACAAGAAAAGTGAATGTTTTAAAACAGTGGCAAAGCCAGGAGCAGATCTCATATCCATCACTCCTGGTGTGGTGCTCTAATTACTTAGATATGCTTCCTTTGAAAGGGACCTGAAGGCTGGCAGCACACATCCTCCAGTTACATACAGGCAGTACATACAACTAAACAGAAATTAAGACCATATTATATTTAATTTTCAGAAAATGGCATAGGAAGATGAAATAATCTCACGTTCTTTGGTAGCTCAGGAAACCAAACCAAGCTAGGATGCATTTCCCAATAGTTATTTCAATAAAGTTAAATCCAAAATTCAACCTTCCTAAATGTTAGTGTAGCCACAAACACAAGACGTTAAATTTTACTCTTTTTTTAATTTAATTTTTTCCTTTCTCCCCAGCCTAAAATTTTAATGGCAGTTTTCATCACTGCACAAAGACAAGCCTAAGGCAGACCACGATTTGAGCTATGAGACCAAAATACCCTGGGTTTCATGCTACTATTGTTAGCACTATCAAACATAATAATTGGCCAAAGTCAACCTTAAAATGAAGAGCAGCTGATTCCAAGCAGGACAGAGAACAGCTTTTAAAGATTTACAGCTATGGCAAGCCTGCTTTATTCAAAGGCCATGTTAGGCAACAATTCAGGATGACTTCAGATTCTTTGCTTATGTTAACCTCCCACACTATTCTGGAAAACAGTTTTTATTGTCTTTTGTGGGATAGGAGACAATCTCATCCCAGTTTATGAAGGTCTGGCCTCAGACAGATGTCTTCAACTCTTCCAGACTGCACAGCAGCCGTACAAGCTACATAAGCACGAGGCCATCAGCCTGCAGGACAGCCAGAAGTGCACACCGCTCAGCATGAGCTAGGGAGCGCCCATAGGCGCAAGAGCAGAGCAGTAAAAACACATATGGAAAAAAAAAGTGAAAAAGAGGTGCGATGTGGGGGGGAAAAGTGAAAGAAACCTCAGATGTGTGAGGGGTGCTTTGGAGCTGGAGCTGTGAGAGGGTAAAGCACTGGAACACGGGCAATTAATTAGCCTTGGGAAGAAAGCTGAAAATGCTGCGTGCAGCTGACCGGCACGCTGTGTGACCCAGTGTCAAGCTTTCTCACTGAGCGAATGGCAGGGGCATGCTATCGAACCCATGACTAGATCTCTATCACCCGCATCATGCTACTGACACGCACATGCATATTGGCCTGGATCGCCCACATAGGGGCTGTGGATTATATATGTTTGAGTAACTGCAGGGGAACTAAAGTTTTACAGCCTTTTTGGCACAAGATGTCATGTTGGTACTTGGTTTGAAGAAGCAAAACAAGTTAGGTCCAATAGCCTCTCTGTTCGTGCGCACATACACACGAGAACAAGAGCGACAAAGTGAGACAAAGAGCTAGCTCAGACCTTATTATGTGCAGTGTGGGTTAGCTGGGGGAGTTCAAAATACCAGGAGACAGGGCAAAAGCATGATTTAATCTTTTCCTTTCTTTCTTTCATTCAATCTCATGGTTTGTTCAGTCTGACTCATAAAGTTTGAACTTCTGGGGTTGACAGTACTCGCCACATAAAACCTATTTCAAGGCCATGAGTAGATTTTAAATGGTAAATAAGCCTGAGATGATCCTTTGTGGTTAGAAGGGCGAAATCTTTGCTCATAGTGCATTCAAGAAAAAAAATCTGAAAATAAAAATCTAGGCAATCTTCCTAGACCTTCACAAAAGCTCCAGTAGCTAGAGCAGTAGCTCTTACCGCTAAGAATTGGATCATTTTTTTGCTTTACCCAAGCTGACTTGCTGACTTTGTTTCCTAACTCAACATCTGAGCCACAAACACAGAAAAAGGATTGCTCCTTACCTGTTCATTCGTTGTGCGCCCTCGGGCCACTAGAACAATATGGAAGCCAGTGAGACCAATGACTGGAATAAAGAATAACCCAGCCACACACATGACAGCCATTCTGTATCCAGGAGTTAAAGAAACTGGGATGAGTGAAGGGAAAAAATAGGCTATGAAGGAGAGGGAAGGAAAAGGAGAAAAAAAAACCCTTGGAAACAGGGAGGGTGTCCTTACCTTTGGTTAGGTCTAACTAAATTTTATCTCAAAGTTAAGTCCATCTGCTCCTAGCCTGGATCCTTATCCTTGAGATGGTTAAAAAATAATGTGAACTCATTGATTCTGGCTCTAACCATCTTGTAAAGACCATTCTGTAAAGACCATAGTCTATAAACAGGGGTAGCCCCCCTCAGAGCCAGAGTTCATGTATGCACAGGGACTGCTTCCCGGGCAAACTCTGCTTTAAAATACAGTAACAGAGTTTTAAATACAGTAAATAGTACCCAGCAGTTTAGAGTCACACCCAATTGGAAGTAAAATTCGGGAAGGCAGCATATTCTTCTGCTGGGCAGTCAGCTATAGTTTTGGGAGTCCTCGATGGTTACACAGGTAAGACGGGTACAGAGGAAAACCTGCACTAAGCATTTACAGGGGAAGAGCAATGGGGGAACAGGAGAGGAGTAGATCTCTACTAGTTCCAGGAAGAGAAAGCTTCAGATTCACTCTTTCACATTTTCCTCAAGGCCACCTTGAATCTTCAAAGACCATAAAGAAGGATACGTAATGGTAGTATGAGCTGCTCCCAGCTTTTCGATATGGTTTAGTATGAAGATGAGCCCAAAGGTGAATACTCCAACCATATGCGTACTTAAGGACAGCAAGAAGAGAAAAAAATAGCGGTAGTTCCTCCGTCCTATGCAATTGTTGACCCATGGGCAGTGATGGTCAAAATCCTTGTAAAGAAAGGGAGAGATAGAGAACAATATCCAAATGGTGGAAAGAAATACACAGTTTCATAAGCATGTAAATCCACCGTCTTCCATGGGATTATTCTTGATGTGAAGACAAGATCAGGTACAAGAAATAAACCCTTCTTATTTCTGTGTTCTTCAGAACAGATATGGCACACTCATTACATCAACAAATGAATTGTTTATTCTTTGTTTTATGGTAATGCTATTTTTAAACATTCTTCAATGATGACAAAGGGGTTTTTGTATTTTGAAGTTTTGCACAATCTATTGACCAAAAAATTTACAAAATACAAGAAAATGGATTAGAGCTTTCTCAAAGCACATTAGAAAATGACAGGGGCAATTTAATAAAGATCATTTCAGGCTATATCTGAAATGCTGACATAGCATATGTCTATTATGCAAATCTGGCTGTATGCAGCCCAAAATATCTATGGATTATGAAACTATAGAAGTACCCACTGTAAACACTTCAGTAAAGAAAACAAAAATCTGACTACTTGTGTCACAGATTCATTTTTGGGTCCCTCTGGTCACAGCAGGGTTTAGGTTTTAACCGACTTTATTTCTGCAAGTGTCGTCGGCTTCTGTTGTTTGTTCATTTTTATCAAATTAGCTCAAAAGTTTTATATTTTCGAAAATAATTTTTATTGCACATTCTACACTGAAAGTGAAAAGATGTGAATTACGACCCTGAATGGGTTCCACAAGGAAAAGCCAGTAGAGTCGCTCCTATCACTGTCTTCAAGCTCTTTTAGAGTAGACAGGTGAGTGGGAAATAACCATCACAAGAATCAATAAAGCATGCTGTTTAAGACCATGATTTATTGATTCAGAAGTAATTAATACTTTTTGCCTATATTCCTCCACAACAGCCATAATTTAATTATACAAGCAGAGCTTCTTATTTGCTCACCACAATAGTAAGGAACATTCAACTGATCAACCATCAATAAAACTTCTGAGAGCTAGGCAGAGTCACCTTGTGTTCTGCTATTTTATTTAGGTTACTTTTGGATTTTCTCCCATTTTCATTTCTGCTGCAGAACTGACTCCAATGGAGGCCTTATGGTAGCATGAAATTGCAAGTGTTTATACCAGTGAGTTTTGAGCAATCTTTTTTCTGAGAAAGCTTCATTTGTTGAAAATGAATTTTCATGCTGAGCCACTAGGGAGGGCAGAAGAAAAAAATTCCATGGGACAACTGAGAATTTACCATCATCTAAACAAGCCTCAGGATCTAGAATTAGTGAAAACATTCATGGTTTAAAACTAGGAATATATAACTCAGATTTTCTACAAAAAATCCAGCTCTATTCAAAAATTCACAGCAGTCTAAGGAAATTGTGTGACACGACTTATGAATAGCTGTGCCTATTCCCCTCTACCCAGGGTCCTTGGCAGCTCCTTACTCTCCATCTTCTCAAATCCCACATCCTTCGAAGGCCTTCCAAAACAGGACAACCTTGTCCTATTTATTGATGGTTACTAGGCACAGCATTGCTTCCAGATAATTATAACTTAGATATATATTGCCCTGAAGGAGAAAATGACTGACACAAGATAAACCGAGGCAGCCTTTCTCTCACATGTAACTGTGCTGCTTTCTTTAGGACTATTCCCTCGCTTATGGCAAAGAGGATTAGGACAAAGATGGTGTATACAGCATTCCAGCTGACTCTGGTATTTTTTCCCTTTCTGATCAGTAATTCCTTTCATTTTAATGGCACAGCTGAATATATTTTAGACATATTAAAGATTTCATCTTTCTATTGGGAAAAAAAAATAGACCTGGCAGCAGAAATGATCCTTAAGAAGTGGAATTTTTAACTCAGCAATAAAAAAATCCCCCCTGGCAATACACTGCTGTGAATACAGCACTCTGTACTTACCAGCTTGGGAGATGTTTATAGCCCAAAAGCATGTATTACCGTTTGGCGGTTATTTTTTAAAAATCCTGTGTACCTCACCAAGACCCTAGGGCTATCAAGAAACATGAAAGTCCCGTAATTCAGAGTGACCAACATTAGAAACATGAACGAGTTCATGCTCTCAGCTAGGGTGTGGAAACAAACGTGGGGTCCTTCCATTGACTGGAGAACAACTTGCTGAATTCTGAGTTTGGTTTTCCTAAAGCTCACACGCCATTCCAGCTTCTCTGCTTGTCCACTAATGCAGGCACCAGTTTGTTCCAAATTAAATGGTGAGCCCTAAGCTCACACATGACAAGCTACAACAGTTTACCCCGAATTTCCTATTCTCCTGAAGTCTGCCTCTGCATGAACTCTTCCATTCACCCCTTTTTTACACTCAAGATCCCTTAGCTATTTCAAGGAAGACATAGCCAGCATTATAAATTTTTATTGTAATTATCACTGGCAACAAACCTGACATCAAACATTACTGCGTACGTAACATACATCATACCTGAGGGCTATGTTTCAAATGGTACTAATTAGTAGGAGTCCATCAACAAGGCTACAGCTGAGAACTTCCAAGAACTGAAGTATTGTGGGAAACATCCAACTGCATGTTTCCAGTAGTATGTGCAACCCCATCACTGAAAGCCAACAGATCATGTCATCAACAGAACTGTTACCTCAACACAGTTGTCACAGACGCTGCAGTGAGAGCAGCGTGGAGGACGGTAGAAGTGGCAGGTGGCACACCATTTCATCCGTACTTGGATTCCTTTAATCTCCACATTCTTGTAGAGTGGAGCTCGAAAGTCATCATCTTTGTCTTCATCTTCATCTGCTGCTCAATGCAAAACTAAAAGTTAGTGGAAATAACAGAGGGTAAAGATAAAAGAGCTAATCCAGTCAGTGCCTTGGATGCAGGGGCACTGCACGTGCTCTTGGGCTTGTCAAAGAAATAACAGAATGGTGGAAGTGATGGTCTGTTAGAACAGGTTGTCCAGGATGCAGAACACTTCAGTGATCAGGGCTCATTTTAGCACCTCCCATAGGAGTGCTGCACAGCCTTACTCACCAGCCTCTGGACAAAGAGGTGTCTGAGTCTTATCTTAGCCAGCATTTACAACTCAAATGAATAAGATGAGCTGCAGACTAGAGTCAAAGAGGGGATGGAAATCACCCAGGCCCGTGTTGTGAGAAGTTCTGCTGCGTGCATTTGGGATTAGTTCAATGCTAGCCTACCAGCACATCAAGTGAAAGAAACCACATTGACAAGTATTAGAAGAAGGCTGTGCTAGCTCAAACCCCAGAAATCAACCCAGACGACTCTAAGTGATGATGATTCCCTCAGCACTCTTGTGTCAGCCCACAATCATTCCAAAGACCTGTTGCTCCAGGGAGTCTGATGCCACAGTGAGATATACCATTCTCAAGCAATTTGTGTGCCCATGAGAAGTCCTTGCATCGGTGCTTACTTCTTTATAGCATATCCCGTGCTCACCTCTTCATAGCATACCCAGAACACTCTTGCTTTAGTAACAGTACGTAACTGGGAAGATCTCACCTCTTTCAAAGGCAGCATGGTCTACTGATCTGAGCACAGGACTGGGAGCCACAAGTTCTGTTTTCTAATTTTCTCACCCTGTGGCCCTGAGCTAGTCATTTAGCCTCTCTGCCATTAGTAAGACGAGGATGACAATATCGCAGTCATCTTATTAGGGACAATGTGGAGGGCAGATGTTTATCATCTCAGCTAAGTGCTGCTCTGTTTAAGAAAAGAGGCCATTTAAAAATAAATGCACAAAATAAAAGCCAGTCTATAATGGACAATCATATATTAAGAAGAAAAGGAAAAAAAAGAGAATGATGTTCATGAAAGTTCATCTTTTATTCTAGATTCCTGTGATCTTTGTTTCCTTTTGACAGAGAAAATCTAAGAAGTTCACATCTATTTAACAGCTGGTTAAACCTTATAGAGCAGCTGACATTGGTTGACTGGCTCCAAATTAGGTGGAATTGGATAATATTGTCTCAGTGGGGCATCAATCACCGTCATGTAGTTCTATATTAAATCTTCTCTAGATGTGTTACCATGATCCAATTTCCATTGACTTCAGAGGGATTTTTTCCCTTCACTTAGATGAGCTTGAGATCTGTCTCAGCTACAGTATTTACCTTGCAAGAGTGTTCTCTGGATTAACGTTTGTGCATGGAAGCAAAGTGCTGTACTGGCACCATTCTCTATAATTTTCCTTCATAACTAGTCAGTGGGACTCTTAGTGAGAGCTAGACTCGGAATCCCTTAGACACTTCTATAAATACAATCAGTAGGTTCTTCAATACTATTATAAACTAGCCCATGCTGTATAATAAATGTGGGCATATGAAAACAAGACACTGGAACAGTCAAACCATTTAAGCTCTTGTAAAAAAACTGACTATGCAGACAAAAAGCCTGTACATTGTATATACCTACGTGCATACAAACACATTAGTCTTGCAGAAGTGACACACACTTGAAGAGTTTGTATAAAATACATTCACATCAAAAATACTGGAAGTCGGTTTGTAGCTGGTATCGGTAATTAGCCAGCAATGAACATTGCCAGTCTCAACCCAGACTGTAAATCAGATTTGCAGGGTAGCCCCAATTTCAGTGACTTAATACTTCTTTTCCTTCTCATTCATTTTGGTGTATTACTGGCAACTCACTCACACAGAGCCAATCCTGATTCATACCAGAAACATTCAGAGAGCCAACAAATTAAAAAATTATTAAAAAATGAGTAATGGATCTGGGAGTTTGATTCAGGCCCTCTTTAACAATACTAGAGTGAGCTGAATTTACTTCCCCCCATAGCCCAAATTCTATCTGCCAGAGAACCTGTAAGCTCATACAGTGCCGCTAGAAATGTGTTTATGTCCAACTTTCAGTGATCTGAGCAGAAGAATACGTTGGCAGAGGAATGTCTCTTACTACACAGACTCTCGTACTCTGATCCACTGACACAGGGCAGCCAAGTCTCATGTTTTTATAATATATCTTATGATTTTCGGTGGTTTCCTTAGATGAATCATGTGATTTTATTAGAATCTCAGCTTTTGTATTGCTTATTTGTTGTTTTCGTTTTGAAGTAAGTTTGTAACTGTCAGAAATGTGCTAAGAAGCTTGAAAACCAAGAAGACGGAACCTAATTTCAACAACAGAAAGCAAATAGATCTACTGTATATTCATTTTAAATCACTACTACAATTTTTGAACTCCTCGCACTGGCAGCTCTGTGGGCGGCGTGGGGTGGTGATAGCTTTTTTCCACATGCACACTTGTGATCTGAAATAACATCTGCTCCTCTTTCCTCCCAGCACCGGTATTTATAGTCTTTTCCATCTTTCCTTTTCCTTATCAGTTTGCTTCCTTCACACATCTAAACTCCTACTCCATCACTTTCTTCCAGGATGACTTCCATCCCTTTTCTTGTCCTTTCCCCACTCCCCTTGTTTCCAGCCTCTTCCAGACCAAGCACACGCACAGCAGAGAGATGCAAGGCCAAGGCCAGAAATTAAGAGACAGAAGAAAGGCGAGCTGTAGGAATCTCCTCCTCTTCCTGCTGTGCTCCTGACTTCCTTGTTTTAAGGGAGATGGGAAGGGAGGGAAGCTGATGAGAAAGTTTCAAAGTTTCTCTTTGATCTCCCTGTGTGCCTTTACATGCCAAGTCCAAAATAAAGAATTAGTTTGCAAAAGGAAGTTAGGGAAGTGCAAAGGAAGGTACGAATTTACAATACACTAAGTACTGATCACTCATAGGACATGGTGAGTGTCCGGCTGCAGGCTCTGGTCTGAACGACTTTATTCCAGCTCTCCTCCTACTGAAGGCGAAGAGGATGGATGCTTTTGATAACCTCACACCCCAAGCACGTTTAACCACTGCTACCTCTGCTGAGATGGAGGAACTAAAGAGTCCAGGAAACTCGTTAAAAGCTCCAGGTGCTTAAGCTCTTTTGAAAATCTCACTAGCACCTTATTTGTACCCTTAGGCACCTAAACACTGCATCACTTCATCTTGCACAAATGACTGAATCTTGCCTTTGCCTTAGTTTGCCTTTACACACAATTATTTCCTTAACTGGAGTGCTGCACCACTTAATCAGGGGTCCAAAAGCTTCAGCTGAAAGGAATGGCAGACAGATGCTCATCATCAGACCCTGCTAGCGGGAGAAACCTGGCACTTGCTATTCAGGGAAGCCAGCAGGACAGGTACCTTCTTCTTGTCAGGTAGCAATTCAAAATAGATATTGAATTCAGTGAATAGAGGTGAGAAAGCACAGCTTGCAGAAGCATACATCCATTGGTTTAGCAAGACTGCCTAGAGCAGTCTCTGTTGCAAACTGCATGCGAATAATTATTGGAAGACCGATAAAATGAGGTGATAATTCTCTCATTAGGATGTGTTAAAAGCAATAGCTGCACTGTGGTTCCCATTACAAAAGCTGAGTGATCTTTATCCTATTTAATCAGCTGTGAATCAGCACTAATTTAAGCAGGCATATCTTTCTAAATTATACATTTTTAGACACTCTAAGGCAAGCCTTAATCATTATCTTTTTTGATGTTCAATGCTTTTGCATTTGTTTTAAGGCTTTTTGGAAGGTCTGCTTTGACGGAGCTGTTTCAGGAAGTCCAGCCTCTCCCCTCCACCATGCTCTGCCACCTATTGTGAAGAGAGTGACTTAAATCCAATGTGCCAGCATGACACAGCGGATGGCAATTGTAATCACATCAGTCAGGACAGCCACTCAAGGAGAAGCAAACTACACAACCCTGTGCCTTCAACTGCCAGTCTGAGCAAGGGCAAGGACCACTGACACCTCCTAGCTCAGAAGAGAGATGGAGGGTACCCAGCATTTCACTACCATCCCACCTCTACTGCCAGCTGAGTATAATAAAAAAATAAATGAAGTCTACAAGAAAGAATACCAGAAAAAAAGGGGATTAGTAAGCAAACAGTGTATTTGGATACGTGACACCTCTTTTGGCTTGGGTTTTCAAATCCCACCCCCAACAGTCCCATTCCCTGTTACCTCTTGGGAAAACTCCAGGGTCCATGAAAGTTGCCATGCTGAAGTTTGCCAGTACAAACAAGAACACGAGCCCATTGTACACTGGGATGGCTGGGGAGATGGCTTTTGTCAACCAGGGGCACCTGTGGGGAAGAAAAGTTATAGGTAAGGGCTCTTTCGGCTGTAACATGTAGGTTCTTCCCATTCACCATCATCACATAGAGAAGTAGTCTCATCCCCTCCCCACCAGCTATGCAGCAAGGCTTAATTTGCAATTTAACAACAGAAATTTCCACAGAGCCAGTTTCAGTGATCTAAAGTACACTGCAGACACCCTTTGTAAAGCCGCTTTGTTCCATGGCGCAGAAAGCACCAATTGTTCATATGGCTTGTAGGGCTTTGCAACCCTATTGCCTTATTTGCAACCTGGCATTTTGCTTCTCTGTGCAAAGCCTTCATCCCATCGTTGCATTTCTGTTTACCTTCTATATAGCCCTGTTGCAGTTGGTGTTGCTTTCCGTTTTCACTGGTGTAAAGCAGAATAGGATTCTTAAACCACTGATCTCCACAGCAGGTACAAAGAAAAGCACGCCCACTTCTCACTCACTAGGCTTCCCTGAGTGGTTTTCAACTCCAAATAACACTGAGAACCAACACTAGAAAACCTCTCCTTGGGGGAAAGTTTAGTCAGACCAAGCATGGGCTCTGCAGGCGTCAGCAGAATTTACGAATGTGATATCGAAAAGAAAGTGGATGGCATCTGCCATGTGAGCACTTTTCAAAAACACCGGAAAGCCTTGCTGCCTACCCGGTGAACATAACTGAGGGGAACTGAAGATAATGGGTAAAGGATAAAAAGTGGGTGACTTTGGAAAGAGGATGGAGAAATGCCTGTTAGTTATAGGAAAATTATTCTAGCTGCAAAGAAGAACACTTCCCACCAGCAGAGGAGGGCAGGACCAAAGCAGAACACAGCCTGTCTTGCAGCAACTTAGAGCGGCTCCTTAGATTTCCACCTGCCTTGACAGGCAGGGACTCCCCCCAGGCTGCTGAGCAGCCAGCCATTCAGCAGCAACAGCTTGCCACCGTTAGCATAAATCATACATCGGCCCGCATATTCTGGATTGTATTTTGCCTGAACAACATCTACGGTTGAATCTGATTGTCTGCCAGGCTGAAGCCTGTGGAAAGAAACAAAAACCAACAGCAAACAACCAGCCTTCTCCCAAATCTAATTCGCACTGGTTTTGCTACCAATATGCTGTTTTGAACAGCTGAGTGGTGTTTACTGACCTTGAAGAGACACTGCTAAACACACTCCCGTGGCCAGCATTAGAAGGGAACCACCTTCTCTCCTCCCATTGCTCTCTTTGCGAGCAGGCAGGAAGAGATTGTTTTACGCTCCCTCCTCTTCACAGCCAGGGTTTTAACATTGCACTGCTGCAAACTGCTTTTAAAAGGACCTTTCCTTGTGCGTGCTTCAGCCTGGCCTGGAGCGAGAAAAAAAATGGACAAATCCTACCCAGGATGAATGAACTGTAAAGCCAAGAGCAAGATATGTCTCTGGCTGGGGCCAAACCTCCAGGCTGAGCAGGGGAGAAGGGAAAAATAAACCTCACTTGAGTAAGGATGCTTTGCTACAGCCCACAGAGGGGGAGCAGAAGCATGGGGTTTGTCCTGGGACTGGCCTTAAGCAGGGGAAGGCTCAGGAAATTAACACCTATTAAGAGAACAGGAAAAGGCTGAGAGCTTAGGGGAGGAGAGCTGAATTTCTCTGTTTCTCTTGAACATGGACTCTTGTCCAGGTGGTTGTGGAGCTTGGGTAAAGGAGCAGGTCTTGTAGAAGAAAAAGCTGATGGAGATGAACTAGCTCAGACAGATCCAGCTGAGGACAGCCTGACTCCATGAGGTACCCTAAGACCCTTTTGTTCCCCAAGAAGTGGAATTTCAATGTGCAGCGAGGTCATACGGACTTGCTGCCATGCTCAGTTTTCCTCAGAGCAGCTGCTGATGACTGAAAACCAAGGCAAGGCAGAAGTTTCTTGCTTGCCATGAAACGTGCCGCAGTGACCTCGCCAAGCAAGCTGCAGGCCTGTCACTAACAACAGTTTCTGCCAGATCCTTTGGAAGAAAGCAAAAGAAATCCTGAAATGAGCATCTACAGAATGAATTCTACCGAGGGAAGGGTTCTTCCCCCTAAATTATAGTAAAATTAGATTCAGCAATGGGCATGACTGACTTAATTTCTTCCCATGAAGTAATTGCCTACACAGAGAAAAATTATGAAGTTACCCATTGCTTGTCAATCATGGAGAAGATATTTCCTTGGCAGTAAAGTCAAGTAAGTTGGCAAATCAAGGGACAGGAAACTCTTTCTTACAGATAACTAGTTACTCGGAACAAAATTATAATGAGAGAGACTGTCTCAGATGATAAATGTAAGCATTTGTTAATGTTCACGTTTGTGATTTGCTTTGTCACGTTCCCAACAAATATATCAAAATACCAGGAAAAGCTTTAGCCATAAGCTAAACTAAACAGCTCATTTAATGGGTAAATAGTGTATCTGAAAATACTTCACGGAAGTTGAAATAAAGGATAGAGTGAGTCATTGCACATATTAGCCAGAAGGTCTGTTCACAATCCTTCTATTTTTTCTTCCCAGAATCTTTATGCAGCATCACAGATTACATAAAATTAGACAGGACAAAAGGAGCCTCATTTGTAAACTAGACTGACCGATAAAAACAGATGTGGAGATCAAGTCCTGGCTCGTAACTGTAAAAAGGTCTAAAAAAGAAAATAAAATTGCCACTAGGATTCTCAAGAAATGATGCATCCTCCCTGTTCCTCTCCCCTAACACACACATAATTTTAGGCAAAGTAACAGAAATTCTAATCCAAGTCTGGTAGGTTGTTTTATCGCTAATCCATCACGCAAAAGTCTGGCTTCTGACCCTCTGCGCTCTCTGCCTAGAGAAGGAAGCTGCAGAAATGTTTGAGCAAGACCTGTAGTGCACTTCTCTTTACTTTGTGCATATCCTCTATCCAGGAGATCGGCTTCCAGCAGCAATAACGCCTATCTATGGGACAAATCTAGCTGAACTTTTCAGCTGCTTTTTCTAACAGAAGCGGTTATGAATCTAGATAAACACCACAAGGATTCAAAGCTTTCTTTGATTGGTGAACCCAAAATTTCAAGCGGCTACAGTCTGTGTCTTCAACTCATCTCACAGTGGAATTATATAGCATGAAGGCTACCACAAATTTTACAGGGCCATATAAATTAAGTAGAGCCAAGAGCAGTGTATAGTCCCCTAATGGAGCACCAGCATCAGATTTTCTGAGAGAAAAACTAAACCCCAAGATTTCTGATGTGCATTGACATCTAGGAGCAAAACCACCAAGTCCTAACCCACAGCTTTTCTATTACAACTTCATCATTGTCAAAGCAAGCTGCACCCTTTGTGCTTGCAGGAGCATCTGAAGAATCATGGTCATTGCAGAGGTCAAAGACAATATCCTTGGACCACCAAAAAGTTAAGTGATGGAACACAGCACCAGATGTGCTATGACTTGCTTTTTGCATAAGCAGCTAGTCATGCTTCACCTGGCATATCTACAGCTCAGAAGACTCTCTGTTCCCCGTGGCCATTATTCCTCACGGCACAATCAATGTTTAAGTCCAAGGTAGATGCAAAAATAAATGTACAATGGGTGCTCTATTCCAAGTTAGTTTGGATCCCTCACTTGAATGAGGAGACCTGAAGGATAATATTACTACTGTTGCGGGTACCAGCCACGCTACATCAAGAACTGCACAGGAGAGAAACCTTCAATGGTTTTGTTTACCGTAGAAATTAAGAGCCAGCCCACACCACTGTGGCATACTAGGGATAATTATGGATCTCAAATTCTTCTGAACGAAGCACACAATTACACGGGCAGCATTTTCCTCATAATTATACTTCTCCAACATAGAGTGATTCTGTTCATAAGTCAGAGGAGAGTAATTCAGGGTGACAGATTTAATCTCATTTATTCTATTTGCTCTTGAAACCCTATCCTAATAAAATGGAAAGTTAAAAAGATTAACAAATAGGATCACACAACTTGCTAGGTGTCAGATAGACTTATGCATCATCAGCTGCCTTCCTCCGCTAAATTAAACAAGAAATAATCCTTTCTGCTTTTTCGCTTGGTGCTTTGTAGGAAGACACGTTTGTGTCTTATAGTTCACCTATAATTCAGTAACTGAATAGGACGGTTTTCTTGAATCCTGATCTAAATTAAGATTTGGTGTTTTTTATTAAAACCTTATACATGCTTAGAGAGGCAGCAGGCCATAGAGGATGGAGCCTGGGATTTCAAGAACTGGGTTTCAGCCTTGGCTCTGACATTGGCTTGCAGAGTGACTGAAAGCCACCTGCGTCTCCCCTCCGACGCAGTTAGGCCTTTTGCAAATGAGACATGAACTACTGACAGACCGCCTTCCCCACTGCAGGACAGGGAAGGGGTCACCTTTGATTTTGCAAGTCTCAAAGCGTCTCTATTAGGGCCAGGCTGGTGGGCCTGGCGTTCCCTTCCCGGGAGCCCTGCGCCAGGCACCCACCACCCTCTCCTGAACTGGGCAGGGGTGAGGCACGCCACTCCGGCTGACGGGCTGTTGTGTGAGGATGTGTCTGTGATTTGCCTTGCCAGTGGTTCATTCTACACTCTGCTTGGAGCACAACAAGCACATATGCACACAGGCTCCCTTGGGGTGCTGGGTGCCTGGAGGCCAGAGATGAGGAGCAGAACATGGAGCAGAAGTCTACAACCCTTCTCTTCCTAACAGAAAGACAGTGAAATCTGCTTGTGTAGTGCACAGAGAAGAAGAGAACCTCAAGAGTACAGACAGGCACCCAAACTTTGGATACTTACCCACACCTAATAAGAAGACCCCGGGGACTGTCTATTTGGCTGCTCAGCTGCACTTAATATTTGATCTGAGATTACCACGCATCCTTCCCCTCAGTCTCAAACAGATGGCTGATACCCAACAAAACTATTTCTGCACAAATCAGAAGGCATGGGTTTATAACACGGAAAAGAAAGCATCTCTTAACCTGGATCAACTTCTTCCACCATTAGAGGGGTAAAACAGTACTATGAAATAGCTGATTCAGTGCATACAAGTAGAAGCAGCTCTGTGAAGTAGGGACTAATTAGATAAGAGGGGTCAGCAAGCAAACATAGTTTGACTTAGCACTGGTACTAATTTCACTGAAAAGTTTCAAACTGTGTCCACAAGTCTGCAGCAGCCTGTCCTGGTTTGATTCCTCTCCAAGAGTTTCTAGCCAAACCCTGACTGTTAAGAACATGTACCAATTAGTGTACTGTAAAATCCATGTAAACAATTTCTAATCATCACCAGATCTGACCGAAGATTTAACATTTCTAACATTGCTCCAATATCCAGCAACCCTGGGAGCTGGACCCAGAGTCCTGGGCTGCCTGAAAGTCGCCCTACCCCGAAAGGCACAACAGTCTGGATGGCTGAGATGATACATCAGAGGAGAGACAGGTACACAGAGGTGAAAGTCCTCCTAATCCAGCACTGTACCACCTGGACCATCAATGAAAGGGCTGTCAACCAACTGATTCTGAACACCCACATTTTAGAAGAATTTGGAATTAGATGTAAACATTGTACCTTAAAGCTCATTCCACCAGCATGTACGTAGGACAGAGAAGGTGCAAGACAGCACCCTGAAGGCTGTACACTGCCCAGTCTCACCACAGAGCAGAGAAGGGCAGAGCTCTCTTAGTCTTTAGCAGCAAAAATCTAACACATTTCTCACATATCCCCAGCTGGGTGAGATTTTTCCATTTATATGCTCTTTCCTATCCTGAAAACACAGAAAAGTACCTTTCTGGAATAGTAACAGAAGAAAAAAAATGCTCATTTTCCATTTTTTGTCACTACCAAAGATAGCTTGGAGATTACTGTACATCTAAAAATATTTTCCAAGGTGCTAAGACGTGTAGTTTTAACAAGGCATCACTGGAAACAGGCGCGAATGTATCTGAGTGTCATAACCAACGTGAAACAGAACAGCAGGTCTTGTGAAAATCGCAGGAGGTTCAGGATAGCCAGGTCCTTTGCTCAGTTCTGCCACATCAGATTTTGATAAATGAACTAATTTCTGCACCATATCTTACTCATTGGCAAGACTGCAGATAATACACTGTTGCCATAGCACTACTCCCTCACTGTGAGTACAGCAGTTGTACTGATAGAAAGTGATATTAAAGTAAAGGATAACAACTCCGAATGTTACATAAAAATGGGAAAAGGAGAAGTAAATACTGGAGAATTTACGACTGAAAACCAGAAACTGATAAGAGCTGAATGCCACATGGAACAGCTCATGCTGGTGATAAGTGAGAGATACAAAAACATCTACCCTGGGTGTCCAGGTGCAGTTATCCATCACGAGAGGCAAAAAATCCCCCCAAACCCCACTACTAAAACCCCCAAGAATTTCATAAGCCCCTTCCTAATTGAAATACAGCTGAACACTAGAGACAGAGGTTCAAATCCATCACCTGCTTAACTGTGTTTAATTATTCACAAGAAATGTGCTGGGCTGAAATTCACTCAGGTTTAACAAGAGCTGATGGAGTTTCAGTGAACTTTCCATTACACCCTGGATTCCGTCCAAAGGCTAGTGGTTCATGTCTGGCAATGTACAGATCAGAGGAGCTAAATCAATTAAAAAGTCAGCTTGAGATATAATGGTCCTTGGCAAAAAGTCTTATCTGGGTTATACATCACCCCCAAAGTAAAATACACTCTACCCTTTTCATAAAGCTGCTTGAAAGCTCGAGCATGTTCCCTTCCCCCCTTTTTAAACAGTCTCCAAGGCTGAGAAAAGACACTATCGTCATGTGAACTGATGTGGGAGAAATATAGAGAAGGAATAAGAACACCAACAACCTATTCCAAGTGAGACAACCACAGGGGTAAACATATCCACCACCATGCTGAAGTTCAGAAGCCGTCCAGCCATCCCAAACCTATTGCACAGGCAGATTGACCCTGCAGCCAACGGGCAGGACACACTCTCATGAGCTACACACGTAAGGTGGCTTTACATCGTGTGCACAGTGAGCAGGCAGGACTGGATTGTGAGGGACTCAACACACGTGCTTTGCAGAGATGCTCTCTGCAGGCTCAGTAGCTGCTGGGAGCCCAGAAACCTGGTACAGCACCCCTAAAAGTAGCAAAGACATAGATTACTGCCAGGAGCTGCATTCAGTTGCTCACAGCAGCAGAGCTTGGGCAGGCAAGGGCTGGGCTCATTTGCAAATACAGGACAAAACAGCAAAATCCTTCCCTACACTTTGAAATTTGCATTGTCCTGCAGTGAATTAAGGACCTCCACCGAGCCGGTTATCACTTACTGACTGACATATATGAAAGCCCAGGGCAGAGTTTCTGGTTGGAGGTACTTGTAAAGGAATATGCTATAATAGCATAGCACCACTTGAAATGCCCAGCTTTTTAACTGCACCTCCAACTGAAGGCATCCGTTGCGCATTGATTCCAGGGTATGTGTAGGCTGGATTTCAGCATACACAATAACATTTTTATATTAGAAGGACAATGCTCACATCTAGGTGAGACAGTAGGTCTTCATGGCACTTCAAGTGTCTAATGGGCTGCAGGCAGAGTCACCCTGCGCAGCAGTAAACCCCCTGGAGCCGCAGGGAGAGCAGCCAGTTGCAGTGCATGGGCAAATCAGAGCGCACCCTGAGCAGGGGTGACAGGGCGAGCGCACAGATCCAGAGGCAAACCCCCTAATGTGAAGCTCCTGGGCTTGCTTTCTCAGCCCTGGACTTTGCAAAGCCTAAAATGCCACACAAGCTGGAAGAGGCAAGGACGACTGTAGTTCTGTAGAGAAGCCCTGTAGTCCAGGGCTTCTCAAACATGCACCAGCCTTTTGTCAGCAGCATGCTGAGCAGCTGGAACCAAACCCCATTTTTTCCGGCAGCTAATAGAGAGCTGAGTGTATGGGTGGTCTTTGGGTCACAAGAGAAGAGGAGGACAGTAAGGAGTCACTGCAAAATAACCACAGCAGGAGAGACACCAGTTGCCCTGTTACACTGAAAGTTTTAAATCCATTTGGTTAGAAAAATAAGGAACTGCTGCCCAGTAACATTCCTTTGCAGTTCTGTCTGCATATGGCTGGCCACCAGCATCTCTGTACTGTAACAGCTGAATGACTTCCAGCCTGTTCCAAAATTCACATAAGGGAATTATCAAGCCACAGAAACCTTACTGAATGGGAAATTGGAGAATTACCTCCAAAAGATGCTTTATGAACCAGTAACTCATAACACAGCCGAGTTCTCAATGCATGTGGCTGCACTGCCCTCAGTCTGTGCTCCTGTGTGCATGATTTCCAGCAACAATCACAGTCCAGCTGCCCAGCAGAGAGTCCAGGGAGGTCAAAAGACATTTCGTGGTGCCTGAAAGGGATACACATGCTACACAGGCTGAGTTTTCCTGAGCATTTTCGAAGATGCCACATGGAATGCAAACTTGTGCTTCTAATTTGTAAACACTAGAATTATTAAATTAATGCCTTATCTACTACAGCGGTGCTAGAAAGAGACAGCCCCTCATCTTGAGTCCCATTTCCTTGAGTAATGAAGAACACAGCTTATTTGGGTTTTATACCACTGGTGACCCTCATGATCTTCCAGACCTCTCAGCCATCTGTAAGACAAGTTTTTGTTGGAAAGATGGAACTGCACTTGTCAGATTCCATGCCTCTCTGAGTTTTTCAAATGCACAGGATAGCTCCTCCCTGACTGAAGGCTGTTCTCCAGCATTTTCCCTATTGTCCTCATCCTTGGCAATACACACATGAATCCACCAGCAATGCAGAAAGGTGAGGTGGGCTGCTCCTACAGAGTTGCTTTTTAAAGTAAGTTCAAATTACCAGCAGCATAATTCAGACATGCTTGAGGTGATCCCAGCTACTGGCACAGAAGGATTTGTAGACTTTGCTCACTATATTCCCCAACCACGTACTGGCAGAACACATCTAGTACACATTCAGTGTTTGAATTCGTGAGATAGTGGTGTAGCGGAAGCAAAGTAGCTCATTGTAAGTATGCTGTGATGGGAGAGAGAAACAGGTAAAGAAATACTGTGAGGTAAGGAGGGGGATGGTGGCATCAGTGACAAGATACAGTCTATATTACCCTTGTTGAAAAGTTAATTTGACTTTTTAGATATTCCTTTTCCACACGAGCTTCAGTAAAAGAAATTACATTTCACAAGATACCATCCCTTTACAGCTACTGGAGAAATTACTTAACTAAACGACATCATCTATTAGATTAAAGTATGTGCCACTTAAATTAACAATGAGCCAATATGCCTTAGAAATGTTGAATATGAGCTCTGAACTCCATGATCACATCTTCAGCGGATTAGCAGAGAATCAGGTAACATAATGTCCTTTTCAAGGTGCAGGGAAAAAGAAGAAAAACAGAGGACACCAGCAGAGACAGCTCAGGTGTCTGAGCTTGATCCTGGACAGCCTGGGTGTCAGGATGCCCGTCACGGGTCTGCATCGGAAAGCAAGGTGCCTTGTTACAAATTCTGCACTGAAAAGAGCTGCAGGGGCTGCTTGGGGTAGCGGATACTAGTAGGGAGTATCTTACTGGAGGACCTTATCTCTCTACCATGTGTGCCACTTGCTCCACGAACTGGCAGTGAGATGCCAGCTGGCCCTGTCAGGTATGTTGCATGGCCTGAGCTGGAACGACATGAAGGACCATCCAGCTGTGGGCAAGGTCTGACACTGCTGCCGCAATTCAGGTGTTTGGGTAGGGCACGCACCCCGATATCCAGCTGGCTCTGACAGATCTGCCAGCTGCTCTTGGCAGCGCTGGGGCAGCTACAGAGACTTGTACAAAGGAGGGGAAGGAAAATCCTTTGAGGCTGGTAATAGCAGTTAAATTTCTTCCATGACTTGAGAGAGCTGTTCAGGAAATTTACAACTAATTAAGACCAGAGGGTCTTGCAGACTTGCCTGGATCATGTTATTGCCTTTGAAATCTGGAAACAATACCTGCCCACGGCCTGAATAACACGCTTCAGAGCTGCTACGCAAGTTCTTTTATCTATGCGATAGCCTGCTTATGCAGGGAAAGGAAGCCAGTCCTAATCTCAACTCTCTTGTCCGAAGATTTCTAGACACATATGAAGCAAAATTACTGCAGTTATTGAAAGGTTTCCCTGTATGAACCAGAAAGATTAGATTTCATATTTTACAGAAGAGATGAACGAAACAAAGAGATAGAGGTACCTCTATGGCAAATAGATAGCAGATAGTGTGGAAAGTGCAAACGTTCTCCTATATCAAGTCTGGAGCAAATATGTAATATTTGCCAAAACCAAAAACCTCTCTTAGAACCCTGTCTTTAATTTCCCTCTAGAATATCCTCTCGAAGGGGTTTTATGGAAACCTGAACTGGAAGCGTGACATTTATATACCTTATTCTCACTACACTGAAAAAGAACATTTGCATAGCTGGTATAAGAGGGCCTTAATACCTTAAGATTTTAGGGGGGGGGGGAGTGAAATCAGAATTACTTTAGCTGAGATTAAAGAAAATAAAAATGCAGGAGACCTTCATGTTTCAACCTATAAAGCAAACTTTGCATTTGGGAAGAATGTGCCCCTATGGCCACCTGCTTTGGGACGTTTTACCCCTTCCCAAGCCACCAGCTGGTACCAACCACCTCTCACAACAGGACATCAGAGGAGAATCATCAGTGATTTAGTCTATTTTGGCAACACCTTTAATTATAAACCAGAACAGGCCTAACAACTATGGCAAAGGTAACAAAACAGAATAGGACACATCATCCAGTTCAGCACTCTGCTGTCACAGACCCCATGTGTACCACCTTGCCCGGCCATGCACTGTTCTGAAACCAATCAACATTTTATACACCAGGTCTTTTCTCTGCAGGATGGATGCCTGCAACAGCAGGGCAGAACTGAGGTCCTCTCAAACCAGTTCACAGCTCTTTTCTGCTGGAGGACTGGGACTGTTTTGGGGCACAAGGACACAGCTGAAAAATCCTCATTTCTTCCAGCAGAGGGTAGTGGGACACACAAGCCAGCAAACGAACATGTAAAATTATATTGCAAGCAAGAGATGTATGCAGTTCAAAATGAAACCAAGGGTGCAATAACAATAACAAACCAAAACAACATTGCTTAGCCCAGTTCAAATGTTACAAAACTAAACGCATTCCTCCATTTGCGTTCATCAAAGGAAGAAACACATCAAACTTTAGCTTGTTCTCATTATCCCCACCCTTCCTCAGTAACATCATCATCTACATTCCCTTTTCTAGTTTTGGGAAGGGGCACCCCCAAGCAGCAGCAGGGTCAGAACAGCCTTCTGAACATCTCTACTAGAAATCTGTCTTCTCTTCCCCCCTGTGAAGCTATTCTCCTTTCCCTGAGTCTCCCAGATAAATCACTGAATAACTTCCAGGCTCTGTTTCCTCTTTTCTCCCTCCCGTTGTCCGGTTGCTAAATTAGATGACTGAGCAGTAACATACATAACCACATGCAGCAGGGGAACATGCTGCTATCACGGCTCTGATTTGGGTGTGTGGCAACGCAAAGGCATTCTCAGGTACCTTCTGCGGGTCTCGCAGCCCAGGTATCGCAGGCCCAGAGGCAAAGGTGATTCCGGGGATTCACGGCTGTTCCCATCCACTCTCTCCACAGATACCAAAAAGAGCCACTAAGGCAGAAGCACAGCCACAGTCTTCTCAAACTATGAAGTGACTGTGACCCCCTGGCTTAGATGAAGCGTTTCCAATTTTAACAGCACAAACCAAGCCCAAGTCCCAAGCCTCCCCTGCCTGCACATCAACAACTGCGGCATCTCTGCTCGCCATCTAACAGGATTAGGGCAGGCTTCTGGAGGCAGCTTCTCCTGCAGGTAAAATCTTATTACAGGACCTATCAAAACCAAAAATGCTTTTGGGGAGCAATAAGAATCTAAAACAATCCATAGTGACTGTCACATTAACAGCCATATTTTTTTTATTTAAATGATGAAATATAGCATCACCATCTTAGGCCTAAATGTTTCTGTCAGCTTGCACAAAATATAGAGGGAGCCTTCCAAAATTTGTTGTGGTGCACAGGTATTCAATTCAGGTTGACAGAAGAGAAAATTACTTTGCTTAGAAAACATCCTAAGAGACGACAGCATCTTAATTACAGAGACAGGGAAATGGGATTCAGCCTGGTATACACACTTATTTCTTGCCAATTCCACTCTGAAGTGCAACACGGCGGGGACCTCGCCAGCAGCCATGGCGGCAGGGGGGAATGTCATTGCTCCACTTGTGTATTATTTGCTCTACCCCAAACCCCACCATTTTTAAAGACAGAGGAGTAGCTTGCTCACACACTGCAGTGGACACAGGGTAGCTGTTCTGTCACATTCCCCGCTAATACATCAGTATTCGCTAAAAGTCTATGGGTTTGTGATTTTAGGGGGGTGGGTTTTTGGAAGAACCGCAGAATTATCAGAAAAGGTACAGTTATGCTCTGGGCCTGATGAACTAAAAATCTTCCAACTCTGTTGCCGTAATTCAGGAACATAAGCCAGGATTACAATTACCTGAGATGCATTAACAAAGCTTAATATACTCCCGAGTCAAAATGGGACAATTAGCAGCTCCTGTACTAAAATAGAAGATTATGGAAACGGCATATGTGTCACCATCTGCTAACGATATGCAACAGGCAAACCAATTCAGGAAAAAAAAAAAAGTAAGTTCCTTGATGCAACTTACTCCTATGTCCAAGAATCAAAGTGAATATTCAGTTTAAGCATTACAGTTTCCAGATTCCCAGCTGGGACCAGAATGAGAAGCGTCAAGCATCTTATGATTTAACTGTTGAGAAATTTCCAGGCCAAACTTTCAAGCAAGAGGTTTGGATACAGATCTGAACTGTGGGATGTTTTGTCTGTGGAGTTCTACCATTGCTTCCAATAGCAATAGTTAGTATTAGTATGCATTCTTTTAAAATACTCAGTTGCTCTTGAACTTTGTCGAAGTTAGTAATTCATGCTTTTTTCCCCTTGATTTAACTTAAAAAGTGGGGACCATCGTTTTGCTTTTCAGAAAAATACAAACATTTACTTCTTGATGAACAGCTGTCACAGTGTAATGAAAATATTTTACTGTTCAGTTCTTCTGAATGAACCCCTTATCCTTCCTGCCCTTCCTCCCTAGAATATTTCCTGAAAATCATATGCCACAAGCAAATGAGTTTTGGCTCATACTAGAAAACATCTTAAACTCTGAGATACCTTACTTTCCTTTTCATTCCTCTTCAACAGCAGACAGAGTCTACCATAATGGTTAGGGGAAGTGTGGAGCTGCACATCAGAGGAGAACACCCACAGAGACATAAGCACAGCTTGCAAAGTCAGAACTGTGCTGTCACCTCCTTTGATTTGAGGGGGGGAAATACATAAATAAAAAAATCAAAGTATCCCAGTCACTACAGTCCTTTTTCTGAAGTGGTTTTATAAATCTATTATTTAATAAATTTATTTATTATTCAAATTATCATCACAAGTTTATTATATATAAATACTATTTATACTATTTACTTTATTATAACAAAAATTAGTTAATTATTTAAAATTATTTAACACACACAGCTCCAATCTTTCTGGTCTCATTTGTCACTGTCCAAATTTTTGGCAGGGATTTTTTTTTTTTTTTTAACATGACTACTGGAAAATCCAAGCACAGAGCTACAATTCATATTCTGAAGAAAACTTCGAAGGAAACTCATAACTTCTCAAAATGTAGTAGACTGTACCTGATTCCAAAGGGCAAGAACATGGTAAAATATGAACCATGTTCTGGGAAGCTAAATCCCTGAAGTACCCTTTAGTGAATATGAAAAGCAATTTATTTTTCAGAGCCAAAAAAAGTCCCTTTTTCATGTCTTAATTTGAGGATGCACATTTGAATCCTACAAAAAGTATTTTTTTCACTCACCCACTGGACTAAAAAAGGCTCTTTTTTATTTACCTGAGAAAGTATAGTCAAGTAGTTAAAGTGAGTGACCTTTTTGAGGGTTATTTATTTCACCAGTTTGCCTATATATTCCACAACTCAGCAATTTTTTACTCTGGGAACACCTCACCTTTAACACTAACTGCCCTCTCTCAGCAGTGTTGGGAAGTTTTCCTTTTAAAAGAATACAAAGATATGTCAATAAAGATTAACTGGAAAGTGTTATAGCCAGTCTCAAGAGCAGTTCACCAGCTAGGGATAGACACAGATTTACTGAAAGAATGGCTGAAATCAGTGATTATCAGCAACAGCCTAAGTCCTTAAATCAAGAGATTTACACTGCTGCAGGTAAGGCATGGAGATGCAGATGTGGAGTGGGGCCTATGCTCTTCCCCATCGTCTATCACAGCAGCCCCCCCCCAAAGTTGCTCACTTGCGCTAATTTTCTGGCACAGGCCTGTTTCCATATACTACAGTTAGGAAAAGAGCCTTTTACATTGTTGCTCAGGCATGAGGGACAGTCATTTTACTAACTCTTCAACATTAAACATAGATATCAGCAGGGTTTTATTTTCTTTTACAATACCAGATCAATCAAGTAATTGACAAGTTAACAAATCTGTTTGCTTTTCATGGTGCCTTGCTTTCATTCTTTGTAATTAAACAAAAGACTCTTTGGATCCTGCCTTTTCCCTCAAAATGGTGCGCTGCCCATACAGGCATTTTAACTCTGTATTTACTTTCTAAAGCATCATATTCTCTCTTCTCCCTCTCCGTGACAGCTCAAGGCAAACCGCAGTCCCTGGGACATCTGGAGGTTGTGGTTTCAATGAATCCCTTCCAGCCACGAACAAAAACAACCATCTTTGCTGAATTAATAAATACTTAAGACTTGTTAGTATTTCTGAATTGCAAAACTCCGTGCTTGCAAAGGCTATGCAGAAAATAGCCCTCCTTCGAAAGGTCATTAAAAAGAAAAGCAAAAGCTCCATGTTAGTTGTCTTAACTGTGCAAGATGAGAAAGTGCATCTGCCTTGTGTCTTTAGTAATTGATATGCAGCAGCTCCTTGACTATTCCTTGCTTCTCTCGCATTCACAAAACCATGGCTTTAGACCCCCAGAGACTTTTTGTGAATGTTGGAGGGGAAAAAAGGCAAGAGATAATTATATAGTTATGCTAAAGATACAGTGAACCCAGCCAGCAAGAAAATGCAAGTGTCCTCATTCTGACTAGTAACAGATGCCAGGACAGCAGAACCCAGCCTTTGGAACTGGCAACGTTTTAAATTCTTCACAATTTGTGCCAGCAAGATAAGGAAGGGGTTAAAGTGAATCCAGAACATCTTAATAAACCTAGAAAAAGCCAAAAGTCTGTCCAGAGACTGTGCTCCCACCAGAGCCTCTGTACCACCCCTCCCTATGGGGTGAGGGACAGCGTGGCATCCGTGTAGTTAAACCGTTTCAACAAAGCTGCGCCCTTCGGAAAAGTCCGTCTGGGTGTGCACTTCTGGCAGAAAGGCTGCCTGGGCAGCAGAGGGGAGGAGCAGGCAAGGAGAAACAGATGCACTTTCTAGCAGGACTTTGCTTCCTATGTATTTGACTCGACTCTGAACGCTTGCCTTCACAAACACACAGGCGTTGAATTGTTCAAATTACATATAATCTTGTGTTGCTCATTTATGACAGCACAACCAGCGACAAAGAAAAGAACTTAAAGTGCTCAGCTCCCTTCAAACAGGAAGAAAGCCCGTGGTGACAGGCTAGAGAATGCGTGACTTGTTTTTCCACCACCCCAGGATGCACACATACCACACTGAGCTCGGGGAACTCCAGCGAAACTACGCGCAGGCTTTGAGCAGTTGTCTGCAAGAGAGTTTAATCTCCAACTCCCCCTCCCCGAGTTAGGAGTACAAATCACGAAAAGCACAACGTCTCTGAAACATCTCTCTTGCAAATTGCTGTAATTTCCCATCCATCTTCAGCTCGGATGACTGCGCTGGGTCCACAGGGGACGATTAACAGAATTCGTTTTGGATTAAGGGTTCCTAAACTGTGACTCAGGAGACAGAGTAAATGATCTGCAGCTGCCTCGCAGAGCCATGTTAAACGGTGAAAGTGCCAATCCCATGTGGCTGCGCCAGTGAGTCCGAAACAAGTTTGAGTCCAGCAGTTACCGCCTGATCTAAAATTTTAGGAATCAATGACTGTGTCAAGTTGATAAAGGACACGGCTTGTTCACGCATTATGGTTTTTCTTAACGAGTAAAGTTGTTGGCTGAACAAACCAACACAACATTTTTTTCTGTTAGTGAAATCTATTGTTTGTCATTTGCTTTTGTGTTGAAAGCTACTTCTTACACCACACCTTGCTTTGTGTGCAAACAATATTACAAACAGCTGTGTTTGGCCTGACATCTAGTCTAACTGCAGCGTGGCTCCACAGAAGTTAGTGAAGGCAAACAGGCAAAATAAGGACTGCATCCTCTGGATCAAAAAAGGTTTTCAGAAAGGACACATTTGTTTGCTTATAATTTCTCTGGCAACTTCTAAATTTTGGAAATTTCTGAGTTTTTCAGTAGGCACGAAGTCCTTTTTCCAGCAAATAGGCATGTTTTACGTTGGTCCTTTATGACCGCATTTTCTGTATATTCAGTGAAAGGCAACCATACAGCACCACAACCATCTGTCACTTTACCTTCCGCTCAACTTTCTGTTTCCACACTGAAACTTTTAGTCAATCAGTTGTTGCTAAGTTGTCTCCAGTGCTATGTGAACTTTCCCGGATCACACCGCTCACAAGTGGAGGCCAGGCTGTGAGAGTCACCTTGAAATGTTTTGCTCCTCAAGCATTCCCTTTCCACAGAGTGGATACAACCTTACAGGTGGATGCTGCCAGCCAGCACTGGGTCATTAACTGCAGTCCAGTAGAAGAAGTGCATTAGCATAGCCAAGCCTAACATCGATCTACTAGATGAGTGCAAATCTGCAATGCAGATGCAGGAGCCTGTTTAGGCAGCTCGCTTCAGTATTTTAAGTTCAGTAACTGGAGCAACTCTGCTAGTTAGCTGCTCAGCACCTTCTGCACTGTGGAAGATTCTTCATGATCTACCATAACTCTTGGTCAGCAGGTGTTCTGCGTTGAAACACCGTCGTTTGAAACAAGGAACACAGTCGTGCCTGCACTGTTTGCAGACTGCAGAGATGCTCGCAACACAGGAACTGAAGAAGCATAAAGAAACACAGCGCTGCCAGTATTATAATCGTTTAGTGCTACCTCATCTCCTACCGTTACAGCTGTGTGAGAAGAAAACAGTTCAAATGAAGATACGTGCTCAGATTCCAGATACTCCCAGTTATGCTCTATCTTAATGTGGCTGCAAACTCTGGCCCTTCAAAGCTTTTGCAACCAATAGCTGCAACTTCGCTGTGCCAGGCTCCAGGTCCATTCCATATTTACATTTAAGCCACATCACAACACTTACAATGTGGACTAATACAAAACAGACTAATAGACCAACACCTCTACCTAAGTACAGAGCAAGACAGATTCTCCTGTGTATTAGAGCATTCCTTCCTCCTGAACAAAGATCTGACATGAACAGGATTCTAGTACCAAGTGCAAGGAATCAAAAAACAACCTGCCAGCACAGCTGGAATTGAGCACCAGCTGGAGCCAGCCTTGACCCTGGTCAAAAGGGAAAACAGCAGCCTCATCTTTGCCTTCTAGAGAAGATGGCCAGCAACACTGTCACCAACACCTTGCTGTACCAGATGGCCCCTTCTACAGAGCAGCACATGGAAGGGAAATCAGGACTTCTACAGCTTTTCCTACAACATCCAACTGCATCAAGGACTGAACTAGTTAAAGCACTGCTCCATGCCAGCTGATAAATTCTATTCAGAAACCAAGTAAGCATTTTGAAAAATATTTCATTAGAGCCGCCTGGGGGCCTGGCAAGATGCAGGAAACTTATGTGACCCACTTATACTGCTGATCAGAAGCCTATTCCCAGCAGATGGTGGGACGGTGCATGAGAACAGCCAGTGAAATTTCAGGGGAACACCCTCCACAGAAATATTCTGTACTTCAGTGCCTCCAACTTTCCTTACCATCACCATGTAGCATCACAACTTTTGGGGGCTCTTGTCTACCAAGAATACTAAAGCTTTCTCATGCAATTCCTCTAACTTCTGCTTTGAACTTGTTTCCTTCAGTGGAGCTTTTTTGTACGTCCAAAAGACTTTGCATACTATTAAGTCAGGAACAGAACCTGTGCATAAAGAATTTACATGCTATGCAGCAGGAATCTTTTAAACTTTGTTCACTTTTGACCAGAAAGAAAGCTCAGAAAGAAGGCCCTGATGGAGCATAAGTGGCAGGGATGGTAAAGTAGGAGCAGAGGGCTGCAGCCATGAGAGAGAGAAATAATTTAGTTGGACCATGAAGTAGAGGCTTGGAACGTATGTCAAGGCCAGATCAAAACAGCCAATTGTTGCTGTTATCTACTTAATCTTCTGTTGTGTGGAAAAGGGAGTTAGGAAATTCTTTCCAGCCAACGCGACTGTCTAAGCCAATGCCCAAGGCAAATAAAGCTCTAAACAATAAGGCATTTTGTTTAACTCTGCAATAAATACTAAATTTGCAAAGACAGCTGTTTGGTTGCAGTCTCTTCCTGCAATTTCCAGTCAATGCTTCATATTTACATAAATGCATAACCATACCTAGTCCCCCCACCCTCAGGTCTCATCTCCTTGAGAGAGCAGGCATGAATTTGGACATGGGGGCTTGAAAGTTTAATCCTTGAAACAAAAAATTAGGCCACTTCCTTGAGAGGTGGTGTCTACCACATGGTGTCTATTTGAAAAAGGTAACATTCAGTAGGGGCACCGTAGCCAGTGAGATCCATTTGTGGATTTTTACTTTTGAGTTACTGAAATCTTTTCACAACATTATCAATCATGGAACAGTTTCATTGCAGAAGGATCTCTAGCAGAAGAAAGGACAGAAACAACTCCTGTAAAATGGGCATTAAGAAAAACCACAAGTCAAGGCAGCCTGAATCGCCAGTCTGAAACCTTTGCTTTCAAGGCAACCCAGCCTTGACAAACTAGCACCAGCATCTGACTGTACCATGCAATGGTCCTTGATCCTTTAGTAGCTATCTTATTCATACAGTAGATTAACTGATTGTTGTTTACCCTACCTACTGATTGTGAAAATCTAATAAAATGCAACTTTGGCTGAAAATGGTACATGCAAATCTGTGCCTTTACACTGAAGATATCAGTAAAACAAGTCAAATCCAAAACCAGAAATCTTAATTTAAAGGGACATTACCCTGAAGGTACACTTATCTTCCTATATGTACAGTAAAGTTCTACCATCTGTCTTCGGCAGCACAGATCATTAGGAGCATAATATTCATAGGTTACAGTATAGAATGTAGAAAGATGGAGGTATATTCTCTTAAGTTTTAAAACATTTAATAACCCTCAAAAGGTAGGCTTCTGGAAGCTCACATATCCTACTTTGCCAAGCAGAGTTACCCATTCTTTCACTCACACCAAACTCTGCTAAACTTTCCATTCCAAAACCACAAAAGTCCCTTGAATGAAGATGAATGAACACGGCTGGTTGCAGATCTAGGAGCTGACAGACTAAGCCTGCCTTTTTCTACACCACAACCA
>VZTL01071082.1:28966-92935 GCA_013400535.1 Scopus umbretta | reverse complement strand
AAAAAGATAATGAGTCGTTGCAAATTTTTGGCTTTTCTTTTTTTTGGGGGGGTTCTTGCCTGGTTTTGGCGCTTTGTCCACTAAAAGCTGGGCTGAGCTTAAATAGTTGAGAGCTACTCTTTGTCATTCCTGAGCTGGAACACACAGAGATGAGGCTGTATGCACCACCCATGTGAAAGCCTCTTCCACAGGTTGTTCAGACAACCACTGTGCCCACCAAAGGACATGCTATGCAGGAATCTGACACACGGGAATTGATTTTAACACATTATTCAGGGTTTTGCCTGCTTTCATCATGCTGCTTGATTACAAGCAAAATAACTTTCTGAAATTATTAAAGGGCCTGGCATCAAATAAAGCAGAGCCTCAAATTTCTGCCTGGAGGGTCTATGCTACAGCATTTGTAGTCTCCATCAAAAGGCAAAGTTTGCTGATAGACAGCCAGACTTTTACACCTCATTTGCTCAGACTGTACCAGAAGCACCCAGCACTAATACAATTCTAGCAAACAGCAATCATTTGTTCTGCTTGACAAAGGTCACCAGACATCAGCTTGAATCTCCCACTGAAGTCCGTTTACCGAATTCTGCTTTCAGTGGCAGAACCAAAGACTTACTTCACAATGAGCTGGGCCTCATTGTTGTAATGAGCAGTCAGGAACGTTATGCCTTTCTTATACTCTGCAGTTTTAAATTTGCAGGGTACAATCCTTGAAAACCAGGATTAAATTTAATATGCTTTGAATTCACATGATCTCATTACAAGATGAGGTGATTCTAGACAGACTATGCACAACAGTATGCTAAATGTACTCAGAGGCCCAGTATATAACAACTATGCACACAACTTAGCAATTCTGCCTGGCGTGGAGGGTTTGTACAATTTTACTCAAAGAACCTTTTGATTTTAGTCTTAGTTAAAATCCAAACCCAGTGGCAAATTCTGAACACTGAACTGGCCTGCCACATAATGGCAACTCTCCTTAAAACTATCAGATGTTATTCTGGGGCATAAAAAAGGCACACAGTTTTAAAGAACCTTAAGCTGGTCTCTTTTACTTCAGCAAGGTATCAACTTGCTTTTACCTTGTAGAAGGATTTGCAAGGTAACAAGTAGTTGATACCTCATCTAATTCTACAAGTGCAGAGGCATGTGGCTTGTGTGTCTAATTTATACATGGACATTTCCAACTTCCAAAGGGGAAAATGTGATTTAAGTACAAGATCGTCTGCCAAATTCCTCAAACAATTACAGATGTTTCTTACATGTCTGACCTAAGAGGGCTGACTGCTGAAACCCAGACTTATCCAAACCACTACAATTTCCTCTACAAGCCGTTTGTCTAGAGTAAAAGGACAAGAGGAGATCTAGATTTATGGAACATGACACAAACTTATAAATCTTTGCTCTTAGTTTACGATTTAAAAAACATTTAAGTACGGAGTTTGTCAGCCAAAGTAGCCTTTGGTCCTTTAATCATGTGTTCCAGTTTAATGGAGCAGAAGCAGCATTTGTGCTGCTTAATGTATGCTTACTGTTCTTGTTCAGTGCCAGTATCTGCAGCAAGAAAGCATGTAACCAAACTTGCAGAATATTGGAAATGCAGCTGCTAACTCCACAGTGGGGACTACACCAGACAGGGTACCTTTTCCTCCCAGCCTTAACACTTTTCAAGCTGGTAGGGTTCCCTGCACACCAGCAGGCATTGCTGCTGGCACACCAACTATCGCTTCTCCAACCTCATAGATTGCCTGGCATGGCAGGAACAGAATGTCCAACACACAGGGTCTGTAGTGTGTATCAGTGTCGCTCAGAGTAGAGGATGGGTTTTGGGTTTTCAAAGAAACCTTGTCTTGATAGGTTGAAGCAACCCCAGAACTGCCCTAATGTTCAGTTTCTTATTCTGGATCAAGTTGCCCCAAATTACTGTTGATCGACAATTCCAAGATAAAGAACTTGTCCTCAATTTCATATAATTTACCAAACTTTAACCATTTTGGGTGACTGCTCTGAACATGTAATTTTCAATCTCTGTCAAATGAATTTTTCAGCTATTCTTTTAAACAAGCAAAAGAAAAACACTTCTTGCCCAATTAAATTCCGGTAACTTAATCTTTGTGATACTAATGGTGATGATGTTTTGGGTCTAAAATTTGGCAGGGTGTTGCCACTGACACTTCTTCAAACCAAACCTTTTAATCATATATTATCCCAATTTTTAAAATAGCTTTAGCTGGTTCAAACCACCATTTTTTCCGTGAATGAGCTATTCAAAAATCCTAATCAGGGACCCATTTTACTAGGAGCTGTATAAACACAGCTGCTAGGAAGGGTCTGGTACAGATTGTAACATGATGGTTTGAATTCTGTTTGGAGAAGAACCTCACAATGGCAACTTAAACATGCCAAACGTGCTTCTGTGACCCCCAAAAGAAATGTGATGTAATTTGATTAAAAATAAAGAGCAATTTGATACTCAAAGCATGCAAGGTGGAACCATAGCAACTGTGATTTAAGTTATGTGTATTTGCACAGAAGAGCAACACCGCATGAGTAAGAGAGGAAGAAGAGTAGCTGAGGAGGAACGACGGCTCTGAGGAAAGAGGAATGAAAAAAAAATGAGGCAAAACCAGAGCCAAGGAGGCCACCTGAGATCTGCTGTGCCTACCAGAGCACTGCTAGCCCTGGCTATCGAAGCAACTAAGGCACAATTATTCCTGAAGGAAGGCTTCCAGGATTGAGCAACAACATGTGGAGGGCTCTTCAAATTGTATTCTGCTTCAGTCGGGTCATTTTCCTTCAAAACTATTCAGTGCTTTCAGGATCCAGGAGAAATCCAGTGTGGAGCCAAAAACAGACGGGAAAATGTTTATCAACAAGCAGACTGACTCAGTGCCAGGAGAAAGCCCAAATGCAGGGGTTCGGAGATAAGGCACGTGAGGCTACAGGTGGAAAGTACTGAGAGGACTGTTTCAGGTGGTTGCTCCCGCAGGCTCCTCGGGATGCTGCAGAAAAAGATCAAATACTGGTTATACACACTTTTCCGTGGTGTTAGTGAGGGGGGTAGGGAACGGGAAGTTTGGCTGATTTACTTGCTCACTGCTGAAATAGCTCTCAGTTCCAGCTACAGACAGTGATAATCCTAGCAATCATTTTATTGTGTCACAGAAACATATATTTGAGATAGTTTGGCTTTGATGTATTCAGTAATATATAACAGTAGCAAGGAGTTCTCAAAAAGGGTTTGTGGTTGGACTGATAGACATGTAATCATTTTGTAAGGCAAGATGAATCACTCAAAATAGTGGGGTTAAGCAAAAATAGACACTGAATTCTCCTTAGCCAAGGAAATAAAAGAATGAATTATCCCATTCTACATGCACTTTAAGGTATTACAGAAAAAAAAAAAAAGAAGGAACCAGAAAATTTTGCAAGAGAAGTGACTTCAAAGAATATTTGAATTTCAGATTGAAAGGATTTCTAGGAAAAATCTTTTTGGAACGGATGTGGAATTTGTTATAACTAACTACATAGCTTACCTTCTTGCTGGATCTTGAATTCTCATTCCTAGGAGAGAAGAGAAACATATCAGTGTTGTATTGTCAGGCTGAAGCTGGGGGGGTGCTGTTAAGAGAATTTGCAAAAATATCTACTTACCTAACTCTGTGCCTCTCAGGTGAGGAACGTTCCTATAATTTTGATTCTTTCAGTCACCTTCAAAAAAAAAAAAAAAAAAAAGAAAAAACAAAAGAACAAAAAAAAAGAAAAAAGAAAAAAAGGGGGCTGCATCTCAGATCGCAAATGCTGGCGTCGGCCATCTTGAACAATCCATGTTGACTGCTGCAGTTGAACCTGGCTATGGCAGAGCAAATCATGTTGTATAGCAAATGACTTAAATCTCTTGTCAGTCCCAACTATACTATACAAAAAGAGGGCAACATTCATTCAATAACCAGGTTAGGTCACTTGAGTTTTTCTTTGGGTATTTTTTTGTTTCTTAAACTACCAGTTCTATAGACTGGAAAATTTTGTACAGAATAAATAGTTCCTTTCAAAAATCCCATTATAGACTATGGATTTGTCCCCCAAAATTCTACTGCCACTAAAATTTGCAGTCTTCTCTTGGACTTTTCCTGCTGGCAAGGCAACACATCATTGCCTATTCTTTGGATCGTCCTTACTTGCCTTTTTATAAGAAGTGGTCTGGCCTTCCTAATAGATTGCACCTGTGAGAGATTTGCCCAAGCAGCAAAATCAGTCCCAGGAAAATAGTTTTTAACCACACTCCTTAACAATGATCTCTGGGATGTACTGCCTGGACTGTGGATGTTAGCATGTTGCTGACTGACGAAATCTTTCCATGAAGTTGAGCCTGTAGTCTCATTATAAGGATCCTTCTTGCTAGGATTCATCTTGATGCTCATTCTCATTTTCTTTATGCAGAGATTGCTAATTTGGAGAAAGGAGATCAGAGTAGCTGAGGAGAACACCAGAGGGTCAAATCAAGGACAGGAGACAGGCCACTTGGTAGGGTAACTACAGATCCCCATATTTTGCTGCACTATATGATTTGTACATCATACAGTGCATTAAGAAATAAGACACAAAAGCCACAAACTGTGTATCATGTTCAATTCTGGCAACTTAAATGGGCTACAAAGTCCAAACCCATTAGGAGGAAGCCAATACCCTATCTTTGACATATGTTTGTTCCTACACAGCCTCTCCTTGTAATTTTACCATGCACTCCGGTGTCTGACTGTATGGCTCACTTTCTGAGCTCAGTTTTGGAAGGTACTAACAATCCTGACAGAGGATATCTAACTTCTATCAAAACAGTTACCCAGATTCTCTGATAGGACACAGGACACATTCATTCCAGGCATAAACACTGACTACAGGAAAGTTCAAAGAGTTTATTTTGCAGCTTTTCTAAGAAACTGTCAATGGATTTCTGATGCCTTATCACATCTCATCCACTGCTATGTGGCTGACATTACTTTGGACCTTTAACCAAAAAAAGGCTTCAACTGCTTCGTAAGTACGAACGAAGAAACAATTTTTGGTGGCCTTAGAGGATTGCTTATACGTCAACTAAATGTCTGTAACTGCTGATGAATTCTTACCAGAGGTTGGACTTTATTAAGATTTCTGTTGATTATCCAAAGCCTTGGACACGTCTTAACTTTGCACAATGTGTTTATTATGGCTACTGACATATATCAGTTTTCTTGAGCCTATTTCACGTAAGGAAATCTTTCTGGGACAGGTGTTGAGTTGGTCAGAAGTGTTTGCTTCAAAGTTCTGGAAGCTGAGGACCCCTGTTTTCCCCAGCGCAGTAAAATACAGATCTAAGTTAAATTTCTGCACTTGCTGTGACAATGGTTGTTTGTCCTTTCCATATCATTTTTCTCGCTAAAAGAGACTTTACATGGGTTCTCTATCTCTGCCTAGATTAAGGTGCTACCTAGCTTAACAGACAGCAATACGAGCAAAAGTCCAACCGGTAGCATAGATACGATGAGACTGCCTTGCTAACAAGACTTTTCAAAAGGGTAATGAAGATGTCTGTTCCAGTCTCCACCAGTTAAGAGTAAGTTAAAAGCTTGGAATCTCCCCTGACTCTCAACCACTGACAGAGCACACCGAAAAGTATTTGGAATGTGTGGGCCTTTACAATATGATACCATGAGTGGAAAAGATAAGACTATGTGGCCACAGTCAAGGGCCTTCCCATTTTCATGAACTGGATAGAATCTAGTTTGATTAATTCTTTAAAGAATTGACCTAAGGTATTAGCTAAAAGACTAAGTTATATTTGCTTTATTGCATCTGGTTAATTATCTTCTGAAGTACAAGAATGAAATTACAGTTGTGACACAGACTGTGTCAAGTTTTGACTTTTCCCTCATGTAAATTCTCTTGCCAATTTTAATTAAAACAAGTGTAGGTTGCACTAATTTTTTTTCATAGCAGCAGAATACAAAAATAAATGTAAATCACCTTGTTGTCCTTAAAATGATGTTAGGCTGGAGCTTAAAAACTTCTTTCTAATGCACACCTTGCAACTAATCTTATATTTTGATTATTAACAGCGAAGTTATTTTTGGAGAAGTGCGTGCCCACTTCTAAATTAAGGAGAAGAAAAAGGTTGCTATTAAACAAGCTGCTCTTCTCAGTAATCAAATTTTCCCTATCAAAACTAAAGAACAACTCTCAAATGAACAAACTCTTACATCAAGACTGCAGCAATAACCAGAGATAAGCTGAGCATTGTCACAACACAGAAAGTGGGAAGTCTCAACCCTTGTCAGATCTTGGTTTTGTAAAGTGCCTCTGCTGCCCCCATTTCCCATGAACAACTTCTTTACCACCCCACTTCACAAACAGGGAAGGGATGCACTGAGGATTCATTATAAAAGTATTTATCGAATATGAAGGTAATAGGAATAAACCTTCCTGAAAGTGGCTGTAGGCTAGCTCCCCTAGCTGGGATAAAAAAGCTTTATGCTTTTATACTGAAAGACCTTGGTTCAAACCCACAAACTCTTTTGGGGCCATTGCTAAGTGCTTTAAGTTTTCAAAGAGAAAGATAAGTAAAAGATTAGGTCCAACGGTCTGTTCTCCTTAATAAATAACAATAATAAAATTCTATGAATCATTCTCCCCTTCCTGAGTCAAAGCTTCCCAGAGTCATTCCAAATTTCCCTCCTCCAGCCTTATTCTAACAGAAACTCCTGGTAAAGCAAAATGAGGAAACTCAGTGCTTGTTTGTAAGAAGTTTTCCCTCCAACACAGCAAGTGTTTTTCCACCCGTGGAAAACCACTATTTTACTTCCCTACATGGGGCACTGCATTAAATAGATACCCCTCTATCTGAATAGGCAGAGGCACGAGTTCCTCATGTTTCTGGGGAGGAGGGCAGCCTCCTGGCGTGATAACAGGGCCTGACACAGCAGGGGGAGAACACCGTCTATTCACAACTAATGATCACCCCAGGTATCTGGTGACAGAAGTGCTGGAGCTGTGCAGCACTCTGCAAGGCAACTGCGCAGGCCAATTCCCTGACAGGTCTGTTCCACGCAAGCACACACGCTCGATCTCCTGGGAACCCTTTTTCTGCTTCGGTTCTGATAGCACCTGAAACTCTTAATGGAGTATTTGACCCAGCCTTAATGTAATCAGATAAATCAGGTTAAAATGTAGAAAATGGGTACCAGAAACTTATTAATTTCAGCTTTGTTTCTGGCAGAAGACTAGGCAGAAACAAAAGCAAGTTTTAATAAGACTGAAGATGTCAGGGAAAAACATCCCCAAAGGATGAGAGAGGAACTGGAGTCATAAAGGCAAACACATGGTAGAGAATCAGAAAATCCTCCGCTGGGTTCCAACTCCTAAATTAACAGTATATCCTGACGCGTGCTGGGGGGAGACCGCCTTGAGACAATCTGGTTGTTCCCTTTATGAGATGGAAACAATCTCTTACCCTTGCTCAACCTCTTACAATAACCATCACATGAGGCATCACTCCAGCCCGTCACGCAAGGAGCCAGGACACCCGCCCAGCTAGGTTGCACGTGGCAGCTTTTCCCCACCGCTGGTCTCCCTCTTCTCTGCCTAAAAGGGTCAGTCCATAACATCAGAGCTCGCTGCCGAGCTCTTTTAGGGACTGCAGTGGATTTACAAGGCACATACTGTCATACCTCCAAAACCACCTGCAGGACTCTGTCACGTGTGGGAAGTGGAGGGGAAAAAGGCTGTCTTTTGACAGTAGAAAAGAAATGCAAACTTCAATGGCCACATAGCTAGTGCCTAGCAGATGTGAGCAGTGAAGATAAGGAAAATACCTATAGCATTTCAAATTGGGTTTTAAAGAGAAAGGGCTTAATCCATTTCTAATTAAGTCACTAGACGTAGTGAATTGATACTCTGGCTCTGACACTACGAGTAAATGTATGTATGCAAGAACAGCTGTGGAGAGAAGCAGCGTAACTCATCTCAGCACAAGTTAGATTACTTCTGCAATCCATAACTAATCTTCGGGCAACACCAACAGTGCCAAAACTCCATGCGGCCACTTTGAACTGGAAAAAAAGCCAAAAAGAGAGGACAGCCGTCCAAAGGGAACACAAAAGCAGATTCCAGCAGCTTTGCTTAAGGGCTCCATTCACACTGCTCAACTCTACACAATGCAGCCTGGCAGCGCTTGCCTGACCAAATTAGCAGCGTGCCCCTAATGAGCCTGCCTGACAGTTCAGTATGTTGCCATCAACCAAGAAGTTGATGAGATTTCACAGTCCTCTCCCCACTGCCTGCCCAGATGACAGACTTGCCCCTCTCTCCCCCACTGCCATTTCCTTAAGGACAGATCAGTGACCTGTCAAAGAGGCTAGCGATTTTCTTTTTTTAAAGCGGTATTTTCAGTTTTCACATGAACTAGAGCCTTAAGCCAAGGGGCACGGAAGGGGAAAGTTCCCAGATCCTCCTAGATGTGCTAAAATTACTTCTGCCCAAAGGATTGTGCTTAATAAAAAGCTACAGAAGGGGAATACCACAGCATTGATCTTAACTCAGACACTGCTCATCTAGCAGCTGTGCAGGACTCTGGCAGCTATATACCATTGTGTCCTGACGCAGGGGTGGAACAACACTGTCACTTGGCCCGACATTTTTTGCAAGGACATCCATCCCTTCGCCCACTCCAGTTCCCATCTCCAATGTCAGATACTAAAAATAAGAGCCATCTTACAAGCATTCCCAACGGAAAAGGAAGTGATTGGTAGTTTTGGGCCCTCTTGACCTTGAATTTTTTGATGGACACGCGATTCAAGATGGGCTAGCACCACAATATTGAACTTCAAATTTGAACTGTGAAGAGGCTTGGATGGAGTTGTTCAGTATATTGAATTACGAGGTTTAGTTTCCTGATATACGGTACAACGTGGATTCAGAATTCTGCGGTCTACTTCTATTCACCTCTTTCCTCATTAGTGTGTGTTCGAGGGCTCTCACAGGCAAACTTTTCATAAAAACAGAACAATCAGCCTAAATGACACTTCAAGATCAAGTCTTCCAAATCTCCCTAAACGTGTACAGCGCAAAAGCAGCGTGGGAAACTTTCTTCCACAAATTAGAATTCAGCTGGGTTGATCTCTAAAGCAGTTTCAATACAGAGTGTAACCCTGATTTTTTTCCTAGGTTTCATCCTAAAGTTGGCTCTTCCACTGAAAGATGAAGTGTAATGATATTGCACTGCAAATTCAAAAGCAGAATAAGATACGCATTCAAAGTGCCTGCAAGAATCAAACACAAAAGATACTGAGCACACTGCTGCTTTCAGAGATATGAAAGATGATGATGATGATATCTGCTCTATGTTAGATTAAAATCTTCCAATATTGGGTCAGCAACCACAAGACATGTGAATACTGTAATGATACTTTACTCCGCCTCTACACTTGGTAGGCAGTTGCCATAGTAAGGAGACCTTCAGCTATCCCAGAGTGCAGCCACTTTAATCTGGATTAGTTTAGCTGCTTTCCAGCCTGTGGTTCTTTCATGATTTTTCAAGCACAGAGGAAGGTGCACACTTCCGAGTAGGATGGAAATTGAAATAGCTTGCTGAAATACGTAGTGATCCTTGATCATCAAAATCCTTCCAAATAGGACCTGCATGTCTGCCTGCAACATAGGCTTCAATACTTCAAAGCAGAAGCTATCAGCTCTGTGGTCTTAGTCTTCCAGGAAACAATGTTCACTGATAACAATTGCTCTTCCAAACCACGACTGTCTTTCATTTTCAAATCTTTGTTTCTTCTCACTAACAAAGCAAATGTTAGTTAAGGAGCCTAGAGGATGTCATGTACAGATAGTTAAGCAGTCTCATGGAACTATTTTACATTTTAAAAGGCAGTTATGTTCTTACATGTCTAAATATTATGACTTCCATTTAAAAAAAAGTCACTTAATCTGTTAACGCTACCAAAAAAAAATTAAGTTTCACATTGGATATTTTTTGTTAATTTCCCTTCAGCAGCAAGTTTCAAAATTAATTTGCTGTGCAATTCTGGGTGGATAAAATTCTGAACAGAAGACATTTCCCAATTTGTCCCAATAGTGACAAAACTGTGACAACAGCAAAGCATGCTACTTGCTTTGTCCAAATGATCCTTCTTTTCAGCTTTTTTGCACACCTATTTAAGATGCTGTGATGAAACTTGTATAGAAAAAAATCTCCTAATACATAAATCCTAAGTAATACCAGAAACAAGAAAATACTCCTTCAAGATAGAGCTCTTAAAAAAACCCAAACAAACCTTTCCAGTTTCACTCATACAGACGCTTTCTAAAAAAGAAGTATTACTGAAGAATCTTATCCCTTGTACATTTGTCTGCAATTAAAGCAGAACAATAACAACAAAAAAGCCCTCTAAAACACTTTTGTGACCTTGATGCGCTGCTGGTTCTCCACAGGTAGGACTGCAAACTAAGGAAGTCCATGAAGGCATCAGTACACATTGGTTTTGACTGTTTTGAAGTCTTAACTACTTTCCAACCAAACAAAAAAGCACCCTTTTTTGCTTAAGCCAACTAAACAATAGTTTGTTTTCACACAAGCTCAGATAGCTTACAGTAATGTTAATCTGAGTTTTATTTTTAATTTCTCATCGCTATCATTTTGGGGGAAAAAAAAGGCAAAAGAAACCTCCAAAACATAGATAATATTAGTAACAAAGATATTTTGATTCAGATTTCTCTGAGGTTGGCAAAAGTGTATGTGAGGTAGTAATCTAATCTCAATCTTGCTGGTTTAACTACATTGCTCAGTCTTGTTTTCTTCATCTTGCAGAGCAAGATGATATGGGAGAAGATGCAGATTTGTATCCCACAGCGTGCTACCGTAGACTTTAGACCAGACAGCAGTTCTACGGGGGAGAGAGAGACAAGATGTAACCCATATGACACAACCCAACACCATACAAAATGAAACCTTACTTAAGTGGGAAATTCAGATAGAAAGACGACTTGTTTAGCTCATCTGGTTTGTGTTCAGAGCAAAGCTTGCTTTAATTCCTGTCCATTTTACTAATTATTCCAAAGCGTATGTCTTTGCTCAAGTGATGCTAATCAGAGTGTGCACAAAACAATACCCTCTCCGTAGTTAGAGCCAAATATAAAGGTCTGCTGCCCACTGCATAAAGTTTAGTGTTTCTATGAATAAGCACGATTAAGCCCTGGAGAATATCCAGGCTTCAGGACGTAATTCCCACACAGAGCTTTTGAAGCAAGACTTTCAGCATCTTTCCTCCAGGAGACAAACAAATTCCAGTGATGTGGCATCTTTTTTTTTTTTTCCCTTTAACCTGAGGCAGCTTAAAAAGGAACATTGTTATTGAGCAGGAACTAGCTCTTCCTCTAGGTATTTTGTGTATAATGTCCTGGAATTTACCCAGATCCAACATAAGAAAGCATCCAGAAATAAAACTAGGAAAAGAGAGTATGAGCAGCCTCAGGCAAAAACAAATAGCACCTTATCTTTGTTTTTTAAAATTCATCCCATTTATCGCCAAACTGCTGGAAAATCTCTTCCTTCCCAAGCCCCGACTTCTCCCTGCCTCATTACAGGTTCCCATTCAAGGCCAGTGACTCAACACCTCAACAGGGAAAACAGTCCAGGCTGAAATTTATACCCAACAGGATGGGAGAATGTTAAGCTCATTGCAAGGAGGAAGGAAGGAAAACCCATTAGTAGTCAGAAGGGAAGCACATTTCAATAAGGCTCTTTTGTCTTTAGAAAAGGGAAAGCAAGCAGAGAAACATGTTCTCCCTGTTACACAGTTGTGCTTACATAGGCTTTTTGCTTGGAAAATCTTTAATTTCTGCAAAAAAATACACAAAAGAAGAAAAATTACTAAACTGCTTAAGAAAAGAAACCTCCTAAATAACTGTAACACAGATCTGCTCTGGAAGAGATCTAAATATTTGCACCTTTCAAGTAAACAGGAGTAGTCAAGGTCAAGTAGGTGCCAGATAAACAATATGCACTGACCAATTTTTGAAGTGTAGCACTTGAGCAATGACTGAACATCTGACTGGCTCTGCATGAGTGGCTGGGCAGAGACCTGGGACACTACCTGGCTGCTAGACCCTCTTTTTTTTTTCTGTCTTAAGAAGAACGTAAGAAACACTAACCTAGGGCATCCCAGAGGTTTCTCTGGCTGCCTCTGAGACCCCACCAAGTTACAAGACCTCTTCATCATGCAACTGTCCAGTCCGAAATGGAGAAATCAGCAGGGAGACAAAGCAATGAGGTGCTTCTGGAAAGGATGTAAGGGTAAGGTCACCAGGACAGGGCCCACAGCATACTTCAGAAATTAAAGACTGGGGAACTTAAAGAGTCTTTGATGCATTCTTCTACTACAGTGAGCAGATCCTGGCAACAGGCAAGCACCCATCACTGGGAGTTAACGCCAGGCAGGTTCCTCTCCAAAATGGCATCTCCATGAGCAGCATGGGCTGTGAGACTGTCCATGCGCTGGCACCCAGTGATGGCCCCGTGCAGACCAGCAGCGCTGTGCTGACGCCCCTGCTGGCAGCACACGCCTGGGTAGTTTTTCCAGAGAAGTCACAGCACCTTCTGCAGCTGTACCCGTCCATCTGTTTCCTGCTTTTGATGAAAACTCAGCAGCTTGGCTAGACTGGATTTGAGCCTTAACAGGGAATATTATTTTTCCCCTTCCAACCCTCTCCATTGGAAACTACATGCTTAAGTACAGCTATCTCTCAAGATCACAGAAGACAAAGTATTATGGGTTACCATATTCGTTCCCTTCCGTCTGACAACTCCAAGAACAGGAGCATTACGTATCTGTCACTGCCTGTCCCCGTTGAACAAAAGCAGTACTTTTATGCTTTCATTCACAAGTTTAAGCCAAGAAGAACAAGTCCAAAGCATCCCTCACTCAGGTAGTCCTACACCACCCAATGGTGGGTGGCACCAGCTCAAGGCCAGAGCACCTTTGCGTGCACTGCAGATAAGGCTTGGCCACCATTCACGCCACCGCACATAATGTCCTCTTCAGAAAAGGGCCAAACAATAGAATATTTGTGAGATAATGTAGTGGAGCAGAGCTGAATACTTAACATTTTGAAAAATGCAAGGGCCCGACGAACTGAGCTGAGCACACACTGAACAGAACCTTTTCAGAGGCAGACTGAAGCCTGCCCACACGTTACCAGCTACCGGCCTCCACCACAGGCGTGAACTGAGGCTCGATTGTGTAACGCAGATCAGAGGCTTTCACCAGAAGTCTGGCAAACTGAAAAGCTCTCTAAGTTTCCAGCAGTGGGGCTGCTAGTGGGTAGCACAGTTCATATGACCCCCTGCACTCTCCTCAGGAACAACGATCTTCAGGACGAAAAGCAACAGCCTAAAAATGCAATGGAGAGTGGGGATCAGCACTCCTGTGATAGCAAAACAGCTCCTAATAACTTCTGGTGCCCTTTGCTTTCTTAGAGGAGGCTTCTCCTCTGCATATTTCAACTCTCCAGTTCAGTTGAATAGTTTTTGGCTACAGAAAGTGTTGTTAACTTATTTAGCTTTGTTAGAATAATTATTTACATTAGAGTCCATTCTCCTTCAGTTATGCCCCAAACATATTATTGCTTGAGCTCAGAAAAGCAAATTCTCTTCCCAGAGTAACCGGCTCTGATGTGGGACTGCTGCCCAGGACCTGCTGACGACGATGGAGCCACACACTCATCTGAGCAGACTATCCCTCCCAACCTGGTAACCAGCACAGCTTCTCCATGGAGACATCTGGGGATGGATCTCCTGGCTCCTCCGCACAAGAAGCCGAATGCTGGCAGACCCAGCCCTGCCACCGGCTGTGCTGCTGGGGCACTCTCTGCAACATGCTCCACGATCCTTGCTTGACACTGCAAAAAAAGACACCATTGCTGATTTAAGAGCACTCTGGACTGCAGTTGTAGGAAGCAGGAACAGTATTTTGGCCAAGCATCTCATCTGGCTTGTTCCAACACTCCTCTTCAGGCAACTGCTACCAGGCCACAGTCAGAGGCAGGAAATAGGGCTAGATGGACCCGGTACAGCTGAAGTAACAGTTGCAAGAAAAGCATTGTAAGAGGAAGTACAAATCAACACAGATTAATTTTTTTAGGTGTCGTACTGGGAATAATTTGGCCTGCAGAATTTTGGCAACAAGGGTAGAGGCTAAGCATGCTGCGACTTTCAGATCTGCATGCCTGACAGAGCTGCTCTGTTGAAAAGCAATTCTCATCAAGAGCCTCAGGAGGCTACAGGTTTCTCTCTGGTCAGTTAGTATGAAATATTCTGTTCAGAAGTAAAACTATTTTCAAGTTAAAGCAGCCTTTTTTAATTGAAACTTATTTTTAAACCTAATGCTTTTTGGCTTGAAGCCATAAGTAGACAAAGTTCCATTTATATTTATAGATCAGATCACCTCCTCACCATTCACGCATCCATCTGTTTAAAAGGTGCACTTTTCATTTATACCTTCTTAGGAAAAAACAAAACAAAACAAAAAAACCCAAACAAACAGTCCCCAAACCTTTTAATTTCTCCAAAGTCTTTCAATGACTATAACTGAAATTAACAGCACCCACTTGCATATGACTTCATTTCATTGCTATTTGGCATATAAGCCTCCATTCTGTGATCACATTCACTTAGACAAGCAAGAAGTAAGGAATTAAACAGAAACCTGAAGAAACATGACTAAACTTAGGGTGGGTTTGGGCCATATGATTCTGAATGGACTGAAACCAAGCTCACGCCTGCAGCCGCTACCTGCCAACATGCTGCGTGCACGCTTCCCACGCTCCCACAGCTCCCCTTCTGCCATGGGGTAACACCACATCCCAGGTTGTAATATCCAAACTGAGAAACAAAGAACAGGCCAACACACTCCTTTACAACAAATAGTTGCTTTTAACAATCATGAGCTTGGATGCAGCTACACAAGTGCGTTTTAAGTTCGGGTTTTTTTAAGTAAAAGCTTCTCGTCTGGATACAACAGCCTCAGAGAGAGATGTGTAACACAAAAAAATGTTTGGATAGTTCTCTATTCAGGTGTATTCACAAACGAGAATAGTTTGGCAGTATCACTTCACACAATCCTTCCCCTCTGCAGTTATCTCAAGATAGTGGTTGAATCTGGAGAAATTCGAACTTTAATTTCTGCTGCTATAATAAGTAAGAGGGAACAATGTCTGAAATGGAAACGTTAATTTTCAGAACCATTCATGCTTCAGCCCAGGTTTTGGAAGTGGCAGTACAAATGCTGGCCCAAACACGCCCCTGCTGCCCCCGTTTCAGCCCTGGAGCGTAAGCCCTGGTGTGCCCGCACACAGGAGAATGGCTGTGTGCCTAATACACAAGGGCAAGTTCTCTACTGAAGCTCCTCCTAGAGCTGTTGTTTCCCCTTACCCAGTCAGATTAAGAAACAATAACGCTGATATAAAGAAAAATATTTACTTAATGCTGTAATCTTCTCAGCAGTGATTGTTCTGGAAAGACAAGTAATGACGGTGCATTGATCATTGCAAGCAAAGGGCTCTTTCCCAGGAGTGGCCTCGGAAACCACACCTGCAGCTCTCAGCACACCTGCCAGCGGCCTGCAGATGCTTAGTCACGTCCTCAACAGAGCAAACAAACCAGCAGCCACGTCTGTGCCGGCAAGGGATTTCATTTGCAAAGTTACAGATGTGCCGAGTCAAAAGCGCAGTATAAAGGCAGCTCCTCAGAACATTAAGCCCCTTTACACCTTCTAAATAATTCCAGCTGCCTGTACGGCAGGGATGTTATTTGTTATCCCATCCTTAGGGATTACAGTTGAATTACTTTGCTGTGTATTATCCTCCACCCAAATATTCGAAAATCACACTGACTGCTTGTCTGTGCAGGAAGTAAGAGTTTCAGCTGTATCAAAGGGGAGGAAAAATCCAAGCTGTGCCTACAGTGAACCTCCTCTAATATTCCCCCCCCTCTCCATCGCGCTGTGAGATTTCAATGTCAGCACCGCTGTAGTTCAGCCAGACTGCCAAAGCCTATTTAAAAACTGAGCAACGGAGATTAGAGATGGGGTGGCTCAAGAATGAAGTTAAGCAAAACCTTTATGCATTTATCATAAAAGGATAGGCTTCATAGTCCATGAGGATATTACTTGGAAAACAATCTGGAACTGTGATGAATTTCCTTAAGCTTCTGCAAGCGCAGGTCTGTACAAAATGGGATTAATTCAAAACCTTATCAGCAAAAATTCATATGGCCCAGTTGATGGATCCTGCTTTACAGGGTTAAAATTTAAGCTATCTGGCATACCACGGAGGAAAAAATTGTTTTTATAACCACACTTATGATTCTCAGAGCACAATTCTGCCCTTGAGCAAGTTTGCTATTTCATTGTTACTAATGAAACCCTAAAGGAAAACCTCAAAGGAACGAAAAGGAAGAAAAAGAAATCTCAAACTATTTTTTGTATTTATCTGTTTTGCTGACATTCCCATTTCCCCAAATAAATATTTATTACACTCCTTAAGCAAAAGGAGATTTACTACATGGTTCAATTTTGAGACAATATTGAGCATACTATGGATTTTAGTTCCGTTCTCCTTTTCTAGCAGTACAAGCTGTAGGTGAAAATAAGTGTCTCTTTTGTTGCTGGTGTAGAAAATAAAAGCTCGGGCATCCTGGGGGAATTTTTTTCAAGTGTGGTGGGCCACATACCTCTCTCTACAGCGATATGACAGCAACTGCTTCTCCCATCACTCAGAGAGGCAGACACATGAAGCAGCAGCATGCTCGTGGGCCATCAATTGGATTAATACTGCTGTGAGCAGATGGCTCTTCCTCACCCTTACAGCCTGGCTACTTTGATAAAGACATCAGTAATGGATAATTCAAGTTATCAGAAGCTCCATCAGAAGCATGTAAAGTGTGTTGACTACATACCAGCTGGCTTCAGGAAGTGATTTTCAACATCAGTTTGCACTATTTTGATTTCAGAACAGCCTTTTCCAATTCTGCTGAAGGCTAGCGAGATTAGCAAAGACAGATTAAGATTAGTAAGGACAGATTTAGGCAAAACTAAAATAGACCTCATTTTGAACTCCATGCAGATCTTCCCTCAGTGTAACAGATTCTTCCTTTGAAATTAGAATTTAGTGATATAAATTTGCAAAGAGGCAAACCCTTGAATATTCTGAAGCCTTTTCAATATTCTCTTCCAAGCAGAAAAAGCCATCTCACCTAATCAGTTCCACTTCTCCCAAACCCTCGAAGTGTGTGATGTGAACAGTGAGGTCCCCTTCCCAAGATACTGTGTCCTGGGAAGCTGCTGCAACAGCTGCGAAACTTGAGAACCTAAAGCAAGAGATCAAGCTGAAATCTGCAGTAGCCCCAGTTTAATTTTTGACTAGGAGGCCAGGCCAGTTTCTCCACTTGTCAAGGAGTTCAAGGATTTAAGAAATGCACGTTAACTTTAGCTAAGCTGTGATGAGCATTCCTATCTGGAAACATTTAGTAGCATCTCTTTCCACTGAAGAAAACACAAGATGAAATTAGACTTGTGAATCAAAGTATAAACAATGACATCAAGTACAAACACTGTCTTTACCAGAGACGCTGACCTCTGACCAGCACTTGGAAGACAGAAGCACATTACAAGAATCACTGGTGTCTTGATGGAAGCCAGCAGTCTGTGATCTATTTGAAACACTTTCCTCGCACAACACACAATGTATCATCTCCATATTTTCCAGTCTGTTTACAGTTTTTAACAGCATCAACAGATACTCAGCCTGTAACGAGTTCATTTTTAAATATAAATCTCACAGTGCAGGATAAACTGGATGCAATCCTCCATGGTACCCAGAAGAAATAACTGCTAACCTCATGCTAACACTTAAAGTAGAACAGCCTTAGCAACTGTAGCCTTGTTTGTCCAAGATCAATGCTGGACTGAAACTGAAGAATTTGCATAGGTTTCTATTAAAGGACAGGAATGCAACTAATGGCAATTTCAAGGGGCTTATGATACTGATATTCAAACAAACCTTATTTCAGAGTTTGAAATCATCGCTTTGGGTGGTGGAGTTAGTTGAGTAGTTAAGATTTTCAAGGCATATGACTGATCCCACATGATATTCCGACTACAAATTTGGTTCATGTGTCAATAAAGCACATGTTAAACGAATTAAGGGCTGGCCAACTGACAGATCTCAAAGTAGCTGACAGCATAAAGTCACTGGGGAATGGATTTGCTTCACTTTGGTTTTGCATTAATCAGAGCTAGCCAGATGCTCGTCCAGATCCATAAAAATGCTGAAATGCAGATAAAACGAATTCCTTGAAAAAAATGTTCTGCTAACACAGAGATTGGCAGAGTAATATAAAAAATAAAAAGACAAAGAAGACCAAAAGTGTGCATACATTCAGCTGACATCAGTTAAAGCAGGCAAAGCCAGAGGCAGAGCTACACTGCCCATAGCACAGAGCACAGGCAATAGCTACAGAATAGAGGACGAGTCTTGAAGAACTTCAGCATGCTGGCAGGTGACTCAAGCATAGCTTGCTTTGTCACTGCCACAACAAAATGAAAGAATGAATGACTAAGGCAGCCTTCAGCTAGCTGGAACAAGGGAGCAGGAAGTCAGCAAGTGATTCTGTGGCACCACTGCTGCATTAAATTAAAATCTGGGTATCCAAATCTTTTGATTTGTATTGGAAAATTGAAGGTGGCAGAAAAGAAGCCACCATGAAAAGAGTTTGAGGGTTAAAAAAAAGTTCCTATGAGAGATCTTAAACACTATCTGTTGAGGAGAGACAATTATAAACACCAAAAAGTAATCCCTACAAAGATCCTAAAGGACTCTTTACCTAGTGGGGAAGGCACAATGGGGACCAATCCCAGAAGCTGTTGCACAGTTTAAGCAAGACAAATTAAAAATATTGTACAAGTTTAGTGATGAGGCCAATTACTTACTGGAACAAAACTGAAGAAGTGAGACAGCAAATCCTTTGCTTGGTGTCATTAGATCAAACTATAAGCTTTTCAGAAAAATGTACTTTAATCAACAAGATACTGAGTTCCTTGCAAGGAACCAGGGTTACAGACGGTAACTGATGATTACTGGTTCCTTCTACCTGTAACTTTTTTGCATCTGAGCCCAATCCTACAAATACTTTCAGGTATACTTGTGGGCATGCAGGCCTCTATCATTCAGCTAAAGGTATGGAGATGATGTAAACATTGAGTTTCTTTAATATTAAATTTGAGAGTGGAAAGAAAAAAGAAAGTCAGTCAAGGCTAAGATAGTAAGATGGACAGGAGAAACATTAAGTAATCAAATGAATATTGACATTTTCTAGCCAAAATTAGCACTTTGAAATCACTGAATCAATATTACAATCTCCCCTGAACATTACAGGGAAAAAAGGGATAAAAGCTAGTTTGGTATTATGTACATATTTACATAATATTGCAGTCATTCCTTTTATCACACTGAACATTTAAACATGAAGTTAAATAGCTACATGTTTTCCAAATCTTACATGCATTTGGAAGCTTCCTGTACCATAGCCTCTTCATTATGATTTTGCTCTATTCATTGTACACCTACAATTAGGTACTAAAACAAGTAAGAATGAAACAGGAAGGGAAGCAAAATCCACACAGAAGAAAACCAGCAAAACTACGTGCACTCATTCAAAAAACACAGCAAGGCAACTTTTAAGTTTAGACTACTTGGCCTCAAATTTCCATTATGAAGTTTCAATTCATAATTCAGGAGCCAAGGCAAGTAGTCAGGTTTTGTTCGCAGATGAGCTATTTCCTAACCTTTTCTAAAGGGCAAAAAGGCCATCTCTAAGAAAGGCAAAAAGACAATTTATTCTATTCAGGAGCTTTCAAGACCTGTCAATATCACAGACCATCATATGTTTCTTTTGCAAGGCCCATCCAGTATGATCCGTTAAGGAGTAATGGAAAAGTTTAAGGCTCAAGCCTACTAAATTGCAACATTTACAAAGCAAAAAAATTTAGAAGTTTAACTGAGAGATTATTCCACTCATATCTGCCCTAGATATTCAAATGGAAAACACTGCTTCCCTCCATTTCCTTATTAAATCAGAAATTGACTCATCATCCAGTTAAAAACAGATGCACTAAAATTATTTCAATTTTTTTTATTGCTCACAAAGCTTTCATGTCAAAAGCTGAAGTGACCCTGTATGTATGTCTGCGCAAGCATTTGTAGGATGAAGTTTTTTTAAATTCATAGATGCTAAAGTCAGGAAACTTTAGAAATTCAAATTAATCAAGGAGGGAGGAGGGGCAGTGAACCAATAAAACGGCAACTCAGAAACAATTTACTGGTGAAAACATTATTATTCATAGCACCTAGCTTAACTTCTGTATTTGCAATTTCAGATATTCAAAACGGTCACATTTGCACAAGTGACATCTAGAGATCCCCTTAGAAATGTAGGTATTAGGCAGATGGTAGATTTAATCATTTACAGTCCTAAACTTTGTAAAGATAGGTCCCGATCCAGTCTTTTTCACATCCAGTCATGCCTTTCAAATAAGAAAGACAGAATTTCCTGCTAAGACACAGATTGTTTTGTGAAGTTAAAGAACAAACATTTTGTTTCAAAGGTGTGTTATGTACCTCTGATCCATTTCTCTGCAGTTTCCAGTTCTCATTCAAACTATGTGTGAGCCTCTCACTTCCACAGACATTCTTTGATATGTGAGCATAATAGAGGAAGAAAACGTTTGCCAAAGCTGCTTGCCTGAACAAGTGCAAGGGTAAGTGGTGTGTGGCAGACAAGAATTATGTGTAACCATCAGTCCTTTGGTAAAGGAGGCAACATGAATGCTTTGCTTAGAAATTGCAATCCTCCTCCTTGGCCCACGTAGCACACATTACAGCAGTCCAGTCATGCAGGACCCCCCCTTCTTCCTCTCTTCTGCTTCAAAGGGAGAGGAATTTCAAAATTCTTAAGAAAATAACATTTGTATCATATCAGAGCACAAGTTCAGTAGGCTCAGCCTCCTGTCTCTGACAGTGGCCAACAGCAGATGCTTAGGAAAAAAAAACATAAGAACTATTCATTCATCACATCTTATCTATTCCAGCATTCTTGTGTCGCTGATGGTAAAGCTCAGGGCAGACAGAGCTAGCAAGATTATAATTTAGCACAAACAATAAAATCTTCCATTCACATTCAAAGCAAGATATCTAAACTATCAGAAATTTTAAGCAGTTCAAGACACAAGATGAAGGGCAGGTACATCTATCAACTGTGCTTTTGGTTGAATGCACTTTTTTCATAGGGCTGGATTTGATGACCCATGAAGTTCTCCCTACAATAATATCAAATCACACAGCACTTCATTTGCTTTGACTTCAAGCAGTCAGATGAGCTCCAGAGAAAAACAACCCAAGGATCATAGCTATATTTCAGGAGAAATTTGTTTCAGGTTTGAGGTAGTCTCTTCTCTGTCATTTAGTCTCATTTGACATTCTTAGGTATTTCTCACAGCTCTTCCCATACATTGTTTTAGAAATAGATGTGTATATAGTTCACATATAAAGAGGAAATATAAGTAAAGGCCAAGCATTAAAGGGAAAAGATACTGTATGTCCTATAGTGTGCTAAGGCTGTATGAACTAGAAGAAGATACTGCTAATGAACCAATAACCAATCATGCTTGTCGATATTAGTCTATTCATGGGTGGGTAGAAGCAGGTTTCCTAAAAGCTGGTGTTGAAAGAAGTGTGACTCAAAAATTACGTGTAGATGAAAAAATGAAAAATCTTTCCACATGCATGAGAAGGGAAAATAAGTGGGTTCTGTTAGCAACCTCATTTCATAATCACGCTCTATTAGAAGGCACAGAACAAAACTGAATTATTTACTATTATTTTTATTATTATTTATTATTATCACAAAACCCACAGATTACATCAGCGGCACAGAAGTGAAGAAGCTTAATTTGTTATTTGCATCCTTTATTCTCTCACCAATTCACCCCTTCCTTCCAATAACCCCACACATCTCTACAGTCATTCCAGCAGGCAGAAGACAGTATATGGCACAAGCAGCCAGGAGCTCTGCAGATGCAGACTGACCCCAGGTCCATGCTGGCAATTCACTGGTCAGCTGCTGTCAAAGGACGCGCAACAGTTGAATGCTGCCCACATGCTGCTTTCTCCTGAGCAGACACCTTAATTTGTGCCACCCTTCTGTTTCAGAGAGAGTAGTGCTTTTCCAGGCTTCTAGCTCTCTTTTCAAATGTGGTTAAAGCTGACCAATGAATTCAGAAGTTACTCAGCTGACAGGGCAATCGCAGAAGCCTGGCATTTCCTTAGGAAGCAGTCTAAAAAGAGTAAACAGCCTTATATAGTATTCAGATTCAATCTGGGCATTGCTGGTTTGAATACCGAAAATAGTAAAGACAGATAAGAAGTTGCCCAATATAAATGTCTTTTAAAAAGCAACAACTAGGAGTTTAACATTTGCAAATATCTGGGAAGTTGGGAAATACTAACATCTGAATCATTCAAGCAGCATCCAAACTCTAACCGTGACATTTAGTGTTTTTCACTGTTAGACCTCTGGCAGGCTAGTCCTTATCATCAAATGGTATCTAACTGGACACAGCTGGTCCTAACCTAGCAAGTCATTTCAAACCCAGGCTAACACAATACCACTTTTGTCCTTCTTTTAAGATGAACTTTGGTTCCATCTCTTGCGCCAAGCCAGATGATTAGAACTTGCTCAAGAAACATTTTGCAGGTTTCTTAGGCTTATTCATATTATACATAAAGTGCATGAAAAAATATAAACCAAAACTAGGCTTTCTAAAATAACACCACACAGGAGGTATTCACATCTATAGTTTTCACTTCTTATGCAATTATATAGTCTGCTTTGTATGTTACTAATTAGGCAACTTTATTATTCTACTGCATTTTACGTAAGGGCCATTTATATAAGGTCTAATCTCACTAAGCGTCAGAACTAAAAGCTCATTATTCTCAGGCAGGAAGGCAATAAAAAGATCGTAGCAGACAAGGCAAAGCCCTCCAGTGTCAATTGCTAGAGGCCACTAACCAAGCACCTCGGCTGCTCTCCACGCACCTGAAGCAATGCGCGGCGTTCTCCGGAAATGGCTCTCCTCATGAAGGAAACTCTGCAAGGAGTTCACAAACTGATGGCTGCTGCAGGGCCTTGGTTCAGCACTTCAGCAGATGCTATTTCTATTCTTTTCACTGAGATGAAAGCGATTGATGGAGTCACTGATTAAGCCTGGAAACATTTTGTACTGCACAGTTACTACTATCCCAGATTGTCGTTCTAAGATTTATGGCACTTAAGCCATACAGACACCTTGACAAGCTGTATCAAAGAAACAAAAATCATTCTTAGCGAAGCCCATGATGAAGCAGTGCCAATCACTTGTCTAAGAATGCCAATTAAAAAAAAATAAAGCTTGGTTTTGCCATGAATTAGGATATTGTTTAACAATGCTGAGTATTTCCACCTTTTTATTTCACAAAGATGCTTGCTTAGGAGAGAATTAATGTAGGAAGGTATCTGGCACTCAGATTCTGCTTTAGCTTACAGCTCAGCAAGTTAGGTATAGGTACGGAGGGAAGTCTGAACACAGATATTGTTTAGATACCTCACTGTAATCTACATTTTGGCATTCTTAAAGAATTCTCGGATGTCTTAAATACCCACAGACACTGAGCACTCAGTCTTGCCTTTCGCTGCCTTCCTGCCAACAGACAAGGCACACCAGATATGACCTCCAGAGCTGCTGTTTATCGTATCAGTTCTGCATAGTGGAAGTGAGAAGCAGCTGTAAATAGTTCCATATTATAACTTCCATTACCAAAAGTGGAGACACCCCCCCATCCCCTTTAAGCATCCTTGCTCACAAACAATGCCATTTTGTAGGGTCAACTAGGAAATAAAATAATCACCATGTGATGAAACTTTGCATTAAGAATCTTTCCCACTTCCAAAACTACATCTCAAGCACTAACACCAAACGTATTTCAGAACACACATCAGCTGTTGTACAAAGAATTCAGGCTCAGTCTCCTAGCAGCATCACTATTAATAGAATCCATTTAGAATTATCTCCAGTTTCAACCTCACCGAACTCTACGGACTGAACTTCAAAAGCCAGTATTTATATAGCTATCCAGAAAAGATTTTTCCTCCTTAGTGTTCTGCAATTGGTATATGTAATGTCAGAATTAGTCCAAAGAACAACATCCTCATTAAGCAGTTGATCAATCCAAAGACGGGAATAAGAATACGTTACCTTGATTATGAATTAAGTGGCCGAAAGGGGCTTGTGTTTTTGCCAATGTGCTTTTGCTACAGCAGAGATATTCAGTGACTGTCTAGTTCTACAGAGCTGCTTCTAGAATTAAAGCAATTCTCTAGCGCTAGCGTGACGCCTTTGAAATTAAAAATATACACACGCTGACATGTTTTCAAACTTGTCAGTTCCCATCTGGAGCAGCATTCACTCATCTCTGCCTTCAGCTTTAAAAAGAGTGCTGTTCCCAGAATCACAAATGGAGAAGCACTGTGTGCACAACCCTGGGCCACACAGCCCAGGGATGGGATCCGTTTGAAAAGTGCAGCAGAGACAGCAATTGCATCTGTATCACATTGAGAGGGACTAAGAGAAGCCTGACCTCCTCCTTCTCCTGCCCAGGCTCCCAGACAAAACTCTCTTCCAACTGCTCTCTCATGCTCCCAACTCCCAGAAGAACACGTGTTCCAAGGTAAGTGGGTTTTAGGTCTTTGGAAATCAGAGTACAATTGAGGGGTACTAATAATTGCAAACAGCCAGTTTCTACTTAAATAATTACAGCAGGTCTACACAGGTCCTTCCTTCCTCCCTAGGCTTTAAAGCACCCAAGCCACTACAAAGTCTTCATTCCTTACAACCTTTCTAGGTGTCTGTCCCACAGTCTTAACCATCTACGTATTGCTCAAAATCATCTGTAACATCCCTTCATTTCAGCTCCTTCCCCTTCAGTTCTACCACCCTTGAAGACCATTTACAGCAGCTAAAAATACACAAAGATCTTACTGTTCTCTGAAACAATCTCAGAGCTGCCTTTTACCTGCAGTCAAGCATGCAGGAGACGATCACGACTCTTGTTTTGGCAGCTGTTCTGTTTATTAAGCTACTTTTACTCTTCCTACAAAGAAGGGGTTTCTTTCTTCCCTTCCTCTTGTAACCTCAACCTTGAAACAGTGGTAGCCTCTGTGTCAGCACCACCACTACCCTGCAGCCCCTACACTCGCGTTTTCAGGGAGAGCCATTCTCAGGGCTCTCTTTGGTGCTTTACATCCGTTGAGCACTGGACAACTCTTCAGGGCAAGGATTATGTATTGCTTAGCATATTTTACCTCTTGTAAAGCACAGGATAAATAGTGCTTACGTTTAAAAAGGGACATGGTAAAATTCAGTCCCCCAAAGTTTAGTCCATTTTAAAATTTTCATGGGCTACTGATACTTCTTTCGCATTTTTCACTGTTCTACCCTCTCAGTATCCAACTGCACCAAGCATACACTACACATTAAACACTCTCTCTGGGATCTATAGCCTCTGTGATGCAGCAAGAAAAAAAATTCAAAACTAAAAAATTCAAAAATCTTATGCTATTTTAGCTAGCCACTGGATCACAAATCTAGAAATCTGTTTATTATAGATTATTTTATAGTCATCCTTTAATGTAGCAGATGAGCCTTTCTGTAAGTCAGTATTTATATGAGACATTAAACAAGCTCCCTGAGGACTTTGGACAGGTCCTTTTAGCTTTTTTGATCAACTTATATAACCAATATATGACAAATAAAAGTCATTAATTCCAATGTAAGTCGATATATGTAGCACCTGCATTTTAGGGGGAAAACGCTTACTCTGAGAATGAAACTGTAGCTTGACACTAAAATAAAGGTGTTTCTGATCACCCTCCAGCTAAAAGGCTTGACAGTGAGAATTTCAGTTTAAGCAGGGACACAAATCACTGGTAGGTTTAAGCACTACTTACTTGGCTGCCCTATGCCCTATACCACCTCGGAAGTTACATGCTACGAACCACTTGCATGCCTGGTTGCATTGCACAGGCATCAAGGAAAGATTACAGAGCAGAAAAACACCCCGATACAACCAATTCACCATGCACTTCCTATCCATTTAAATTTGCAGGGCACCACTTTGCTCTAACGAGGAGGTAAAATAAACGACCAGCCACCTATACAGAATCCTCCTGCTTCTAAGATCAGGTTGAAGCCCAGGAAATACAGAGGAGAGGAACAGTAGTATTTAAGCTGAAGAATGAACCTCACCCTACATAAAGCTAATCCACCCCGACAGGTCTGACTTTTATCCGTACTTGAAAAGATACTTTGAAGAGAGAATGTTTTGTGTTTAAAATGCATCTCAATTCTTACGAAAGACCATGAAAGGCAGGATGCTTCCCATACCTCTCCAAAAGACACTGCTTTTCTTTACAAACCAAAATGAGGACTGAACTGAACCGTGGGATCTCGGTAAATCTTCTGTCCTGACAGTTTGGGGGTTTTTTGCTCATGAGTAAATCACCTCCTGGAAAACCAGGGTAATAGTGCTTCCTATTTGCTATACTTTCACCAACAAAGGGTTGGTTTTTTTCCTGTAGTGGAGGGAGGAAGGGCAGACAAAATCCCCAAAACAGGTGACAAGTTGTAAGAACTGTTCTTACTACTTATCTGTGCTTAGTAGGACAATTCGCTAGACCCACGTAAGTCATCTGAAATGCTTTCAGGTGTTTGGCTCCCATGTTTGCCTCAATTTACAGTATCTATCCTATAAATTCTGTCCACCTGAATGAACACTCCTCTGCTTTAAGAGGGGTGAAAGCAGAAGAATGTTTCCAAACATCAATAGTGAACTACAAGAAGCATTTCCTTCAAAAGTGGCTTTATGTTGAGCATAACCTACTTTATTAATAGGACGATGAACTTTAGCTTTCAGCTAGTAAGCAAAGGAATTGTTATTTTTAGAATCTTAGTTTCTAAAGACTCACTAAATTTCCAATTTTTACCTTTACATTTAGACATTGCTGTTATGGGAAGAGACTTGGTACAGGATCACCTAAGGCTGAGAGTTTTGTACTTTGCAGGTATACTTCTTGGGAAGAGAGATGAGGAATTAGGTCCACCATTGTCCTCACCATGCTGTCCCTGAAAGAAAACAGCTGGGGTAAGCAGAAGCTAGGCAGATTGAATCTGATCACAGCTTAAAGTGGATGTTCTTTAAAAACCCAAATTATTGCGTTATTTTGTGATTAGGGAAATAAGGCCTGCAGTTTCAAAATGTAGGCCAAGTTTTCAATACTAGAATGCTAAATTAAGGCACCCTGTTCTATATTGGTTCAGGTATAAACTCCAAAAGTAGAATATTCAATTATGCATATGATCGATATTTAGTGTCAAAGAAAGCCCATCGGGTATTTTGTGGGTTTTAGAAACAGATTTTCAGTCTTTTAGGAATGAAGCACAGAGGTATAGATCCTCTCTGGAGAAACTGGTGAATGCTCTGAGTACTCCACAAGACTGAAGCATGGCATTTAAGACTAAGTTTCAGAGCATCTGAGACGTTCAAGAGGATTTATTTAGCCCTTTTCCAGATTTCAAGTCCAATGAGTAGGGAGAGAGGGGGAGAAAATAGGAAAACACACTTTTTTCATTTGTCGTCTTCACCCCAATGCACATACAATATCCTGTAGAATCTTGCCCAGCCATCCTGAGAGGTATCACTTGAAAATGGCCTAAATATTCACTCTGATCTGCTTTCAAAGTTTAAATATATTTATTGTCATATACAGCTAGCTAAATAAGCAATAATTTTGGAGTTATGACTCCAAATGCACGACCCATTCAGCTCTGCAACACCTGGGATCTCTTACTCTATGGTCTATCTCCCTGCAGTCAAACAGCAAAGTCACAGCCTTTGGACTGAACACATTGGCTGCAGCTGAGAGCAATTTACTGTCTGATCAGCTTTTCCCAGACCTAAATCGATAATTTCCATTCAAGGTATAGACTTAAATCTCAACTGTTTGAGAAGGTTTAACAAAAAGACAAAATAATAGCTGAGCTCTCAAGGAAGCAGAATTACTACAGAGACTCGAAGCCTATGCATGATCTTATTTTGTTCAACTGCTTTGTAAATCCACCCACCATCCCACAGAAATAACAGATTGCGCTATTCTGTTTCTTGGATGAGATTTTCAAATGCTTTCTAGTTGGCCAAAACATGCTCCAAGACTTTTACTAGCAACTTTAACAGCAGAAAAACTGACACGCCTCTGGTAGCATTGAGACCAGTCCCAGTATGAGATGTATAATAAAGCACTCGGCTTTTCAACCATCCAGGCAGTTGAAACTAAGCTTTGCCAAATAACCATCTTGAATGTGTTAGCTAAAAAAACCCTGGCCAGAAAGTAATCTGCATAGTAAAATTGGATGTTAGCATGAAGCTTGCAGATTTAAAATTATCCACAGGTATGTTTCAAAGTACTAAATTTCACTAAAAGCCCTTATTTTAAGTATAGCACTCCCTGTAGATAAAATCTCCCATTCCTCTATTACATGGTATATTATAAAAGGAATATACGACTTCTATTGTGCTAAATCATAAAGCATACATTTGAGTTCCTGAACAGAAGGGTCTGAAACATTAGAAAGCTGATCAGCGGTACTAAATCAAACCCTTCCCACTAATACACCTTCCTGCCCTCTTCTACAGGACTTTGTCACCAGAATGAAGACACATTTTCAAAACAGCTCCTTTTTAAACATATCCTCTGCAGTGCTAGCCCCCAGGACAGAGCGCTCTGAAAACACGGGAGTCCTCTCTCTCCTTTGAGCTAGTCCTTCAGTACTATGCAGTGTAAACTGCAAACTTCTACAGAAATCCTCTGAAGAAATAACATTACTTGGTACCTAATCAGAACATGTATTTCCTTCTATTTAGTCAATTAATTCTTGTGTTCCATCAAAAGGCAGCAGCTGGTTACGATGATCTATTGATTGAGATTTGTTTCAAGCTTCGCACCCTGCAGCCTCCGCAGCCTAACACCTTCCTCTGTTTCATTCGGCGATTAGAAGATTAATATAGCATGCAGGGTCTCTGCTAGTTAGGAAGCTAGAGTAATTACCAGTCATTTAGCGCTAATGCCTATACAAACTCTCCGGGTGCTTCGCACACTGTCAGAAAAGGTATTAATTCAACTCTTGCTTTTTTGCTAACCAAAGGCCAACAAGCCTGCCCTGTTACAGTGAAGAGCCCGCTTAAATCCCACTAAAATTAATGGGTCTAACACAAGCCAAAGAGTTAAGCAAACTGAAGCCAGAGTTTACAAGAAGCACAAGTATTGCAGAGGCCTTCTTGTCAGGCAGTTTTTTCTCAGGATGTCGTCAGGCTTCCATGGCAATCTAAAAAGCTGACTACAGAACAAGACCTCTGAAACAACTCCCACCTCTGGAAATCAAGACTTCAGTTCAAAGCCTTGACTACACGAGGGATATACAGGAAAGAAGACACACAGCTTTTGAGCCATTTCCCATTCTATCTGCCTTTTCTCCCAGAAGATCCTGAGAAGTTCAATACTGTTTCAGATATTGCTTGAAGAAAAACACTCTCACCAAAGCAGAAAGGATAAATCAATCTTGCAGAAGATTTTTCTCTAGCTGTAACTTTGCCTACTATAATCATTTTCATTGCAGTCCCACCTAAAATTACCACTCGTGAAGCCATATCCTTTTGAGAAAGGCACTTTACAAGCATACACAGTCTTGAAGTTGAAGTTTAGGACTCATTGCAAACAATTTGAATCATAGCCAAGAGTAATTCTTTTAAAGATTCCATTGCTTATTTGTCCTGTAGCATCTCACATTCATGAACTCTCCTTTCAACCATCAGGGGAATTTTATCACCAATAGAATATTGAATGTAAGCACAAAGCTAACTACAGCCTGTGAAACAGCTTGAAAGCAACAGCAAGCTATCCACTGGAAAGTGTTAAGGCTAGTTAGGCAGAGAAGGGGAAGAAGAAACGGAGTTTTTTTTGTACTGCATACAAAATGCAGTTCATCTGGGTCTACTTTGCTGCCAAGATTTTATCATGGCTGAGTTTGTTTTTTTTAATTTCCTCATCAAAAGATTAGTGTCCAAGCACAGGAATACATGGTATTTGTTTTGCTGTCAAAACATAAATACCATGTGTTTCATCCAGCAACACAGAACACTTCAAAGATTCATCAGAAATGGAAGATATACCATAGGCTAAGCCACTGTCAAGTAGGCAGCAGAGTCAGGGGCAAAATTTCTGACTTCCAGCCCAGTCTCTGAAGACTAGATATTTTATACTCCACAAGAAAGTACTGATACGTTCTTTGCTCTTCTGTTGTTTGAGATCCACGCAAAGTCTCCCAGTGCATGTGTTTTCTTTAAAATTTCATCCCCATCCCTAACTACTTTCTCAAAGGGAAATGTCAATGTGAAGAGGCCCTTATATTTGCTCGATTTATAGCCTTTTATTAGCTCTCTGTGCATGTGATGCCAAAGGCTGTTTTTTTGCCAAGTCTCTTCAGTCCCTCCTTAAAGCAGAAGCAGATGCCGTACATTGACAGCACAGGAATACATGTTCTGATTTAAGCCACCCTGCCCCATTATTTGTAGGTAATTTCAATTCTTGCAGAAGCTTGAATATCATTTTCTGATGGATAGGGCAAGAATTGCTTAGGAGTTTAAACTATGTTGTTCCCAGACCCTCATCTCGCTACGCAATATTCCCTCCACACCTACTAGCAGCCCAAAAGCAAGCCCTCCCATGTGAGAGTAGAGCTGGGCAAATTCTTCATTGCAGCAGGATTTCCCCTAGCAGCACAGCCCAGACCGCTGCCTCTTCCTATGCTTCTGCTGAATGTTTGGCCAAAGCCCTGTCTTTTCACCAAACAGTGCACAATTAAATCACAAGGCCATTGCACATGCTGATAGATTAGAGAGTATGAAGAGTTACCTGACAAAGAATACCACTAAGATGTGTTCCAGGTGCACATTTTCATCTATTCTTTCTTTTACAGATATAGAGAGTTCCTACACTTCTACTACATGTTCATGTCTGCTAAAATTTCTTTCTCCTCCTTCAGAAGTGATTTCTCAGTCTTTGTACAGCACAGCCATGATAAACAGCATGTGTCACTCCTCAAGGACACAAGAAGAGCGAGTCCCATTCTTTTCAAAGTGCTTCAAAACCCTGTTGCCAAGTAAAGCCTGCAGCTTCAGAGCCAGCAGCGTGCAGCTCCTGGATTAGCAGTTAACCAGCTCTCAGCCACTGGTAGACAGCTTTGTGCATATACATCCCTTGATCCCTTCCTCAGCCAGACAGCAAGTTCACAGCACATGCCAACTTGTGTACTGTTAATTATGCCTCCTTCCTCCCTACATCCTTCTATGATCTGGTAAGCTCACCTATTAAATAATGAGTAATTTGTAGCATGATCCAAAATAAAAATATTAAAAACAATTACTGGCTATGTCCAGTAACATCATGACCCCGCTCGAGCTTTCTGAGCTGTTTCTTATCCTGCATATTGGTCAGACATCCACATCTTCTTGTACTCCTTTGGACCAAAGTCAAATGGTACAGTACAAAGCATGAGCCCCTGAACACACCTGTGACACTGGCATGGCCTCACTTAAATTATTTTCCATAGGATCAATCACAGTAGTTCCAGTTGCCTTGGCATAAAGCTCAGGTACACATGCTTGATGCTTAAATTCAGAAAAACAGACCCCAGCCCTCAAAATTCACTAGAGAGATTTTATTACTAAGAGAAAAAAAATACAGTTTCCTTTTCTAAATCAAACAAAATTCTGGAGTAGTTTCAATACTCTAGTCAAACACCTGAAATGTTCACAACACTACCTCCTGCGTGGACATGGCTTTCACCCACACATCCCTCATATGCAAATTATTTAAAAGACCATGTAGGTGCAGCAGGAGGAGGGACCAATGAACTGTGCTGGGTCAACTACACTAACGGAGAAACAGAAGGAAAATAGAAATGCAGGTTCTTGCTAGACAGGTTTACAACTGCACGTGAGATGAGGAAAAAAAATGTTGACTCTTCTGAACAAGTGTAATTGTCCTGCTTCTGTTATGGGTTTCCTGTGTGTCTGTATTTATACATACATATGTAGATATGTACGTATGTTTGGGGGGTGTGTGTATACATACGTATGGTAGTGCTGCGTAAACCATTGGAAACACCGTAGAGAGAAGTTGATTTTCCTGCTTCCCTACCCAGTCACCTTAAGCCCTTACTGAAGCGTCATACAAGCCCCAAGAAACCAAAAGTCACCGAAAATGACATTTTCTTAAGTGTTCTGATTCCAGAAATGTTAATGCAGAAACTGGGCCCTACTCATAGCCCGTTTAAAACTCAACCAATGGATCTAGCAATCTTTTTTAAGTGACAAGTGCCACAATGAGAGACAGGATTGCTCCTCATTTCTTAGTAATATTGAGACTGCCTGGAATTGAGCTCTTCAGCAGTGCTTTTCAACTGATGTTTTATTGGCACAGCAAGCTATTTAAAGGTTTTGACAGTTATGAGTTTTGCAGTAATTTTTCCCTGCAGTATTTTCTGATATTTTTTGCATTCCTTTCCCTTCCTTCCCACCTGCCTCCTCCGAACATCCCAGCAGCTGAACAGCAAGTGCATCACAAAGCCACATTCATCTTAAACCTACCTAATAGACTCCCATGCAAGTTACTAAGAACGACAAGTGGCTCAAAAGCAATAACCTTCAGCCGTGTAAAGCAGTCGTGTTTATGCAACAGTTTCCCCCTCTAAGAGCATTATATAAACACAGTGTTCACAAGCCCTCTGCATTCAGTGCCTGCCAGAACAGCGAGGCATCAGCAGCTCTTGACTCCCCAGTCCAACACATCTATAAACTAATTTTACACCTGAGACTGTTTAAATCGAGAGTTATGACACGTGTGACAACATACACTATGTTCCAGCACTGCCTCTGATACAACTCAGACCTTATGAAATTCTAATTTTCAGATGCACTGTGAAGACATGCACTAACTCAGACCCAAACCTACTTGATTGCAAAGAAACTATTAAGAGTATGAAATTGGCCTGGTTAACCAGGCCTACGCAGATAAGAAAACATTTTCCTAAAACATGTGTCCTAAAAACATACTCCCATTTACAATATACTTGCAAAACAATGTGATATGAAGGCAAAGGATAAATCATTCCCTTAACGTCTTAACTGGGCAGACTATTTTATAGCCTTTTTCCAGCAAGGGAGTAAATTGCCAGTTTTGTAGCTACATCTGTGGTATTCCTTGTTAGAAATGCTCCTCCAGTATCTCCGAAAACAGCAAATATGTGAGAGACACAGGAGGCAGATGTTGGCACAAACAAATTTAAGAAAAACATACAAAGAAATCCAAAACATGCAAAGTCTGGCAGATATAAAACTGGTGTTTTATACACCAGTACTTTGTCATGCTTGCTTAATGATGGTTGTTCAAGAAGAGGGGAAGGATGGGAGTATGAAAAACAATAGAAGCCTGGCCCACAAGGAGCGGGGCTGAAGTCTAAAAAAAGGGAGCAGCAAGCTACAAGAGAATCCAGATGTGGCCTCTCTAGAAAGAACAGACAGATGCTTAACTACCACCCTTCATCATCTATTTGCTAAAAATATGGGCTACATCCAGAACTCTCTTAAAATGACTGGAATCACTCCAATTAAATTCAATAGGCTTTGGATCAGATCTTTAATTGGGCCAAAAGCAAGCTCACCATTTGTTGATCAAAACCAAAGCTCACCAAGAGCTTTCAAAATACGTACTTTTCTTGGTAAGGACAGCAATTTCTAAATCTCTTTGGAGTTCCTACTGAAAAAGCAACAACCAAAGCACACTGTTGGCTGATTCACTGGTGTCCCCTAACTATAGCTTGAGAGCAGACAAAAAAAAATAAAAATCTTTGTGTATCTTTTATTTAAGGGTAGTTATTGTACCATTGTCATTAAACTGAACCAATAAATAAGAACTTATTACTACAAATAAAATTTCTGAAAACGTGAAATTGTAAAAATCCTTTTTAATTAGTAACATATTTGGATTATCCCAGTGAAACATTTCTCCAAGTAGTAACTAGGACAAAAGGCTCCAATTATATATAGTGGCTTTCTTTTTATTTGTTTAGAAAGCTTTACAACTATGGTCTGTTAGAGATCTTGAAAAAACAGCCTCCCCATAATGCACCTATTCACTCAATTTACAGTCCTGCTAAAGCAGGGCCTTTTTCCGCAAACACATTCTTCGTGCTCCCATATCTAAATAATAGGGTATTACTCTAAATCATGCATGCCCTAGGAAGAAACTGTTACATTTCCAACACAAAGTGAAGTGCCAAAGACTAGACTAAATATCCTCCCAAAAAAGAAAATATTGTTTAGCTTCCATAAGAACGCACAGTGAACTTTGCACAGCGGACCGGCTGGCACAGAGGTGTATGGTCTCAGTGATACTAACACAACATCTGTAGTATGAAAGTGAAGCTATTTATTACACTGGATATTAAACAGCGAAGTATTGCACCACCACTAGTCCTTCCCCTAGAGGAAGATAAATAAATGTTGCTGTGAGGTTTCCCTCCAGCAAATGTTTTTTTTTAAAGTATAGTTTTTAAAAAAATGTGCTGTTAAGCTGTCTTATTTCTACAGCTCTGCAAGAGAAACAGCTCTTGCTGTAGAGCTCTTGTTCCCATGGCCAAAATATTCAGGCGTAGCCTCAAAAGGAGGGAGAGCTTCTCACCTGCACAATTTGTGCAGCTGTGAAAACCAGTTCAAAGCTCTCCCATAGACAGATGCAAGGTGAAACTGACTGGCAACTTGATTTGTCATCTATATGAAGCACGCCCAGGAGAAGAAAGTATCTTCAAAAGGATCCTCAAGCCCAAATGGGAGTTTGTGCCAGCCTACATTTGCCAACTGTTGAGAGGGACCATTTTACTAAAACCAGAATCAAACCCTCTCCACACTTACACCGTTGAATAGCAATGCAAAATAAGACAGATCGTTCCCTGACCTTTGATCAAGCCCTTTATTAGGGATACACTAGAAAGAAGTAAAGAAAACAGCATGACATTCCTTTTTTTGTTACTAAGGAATTCTTTTGTTGTTTCTCTAGACAAAAGGGTTACAAAAAAGGGTCCAAAGTTAGTCACACAATTGTATAAAATTGTCTGATTGCCTCCTAATAAGGCAAATTCACAAGTGGAGAGAAAAGATGAGCTCTCTTTGGTCCACAATGATTTCAGCAACTTGAGGGGGAAGAAAGTTACATCAGTTAACCTACAGAGCAGAAACAAGCTAAAGAAGAGGCAGGGGACTATAGGGTCTGTAAAGCATAACCCTGCCAAGTTTAGCTTTTTCTTGGTTCCAAAATATTCCAGCACTCCAGGGTTTTCACTAGAATAACTCATTTCAAATGAAGAATAGCATTCTAGCATTTTTATGGTCACACCTGCACACACATTCGGGGGTCTATTTCCTGCCTGACTGTATACAAGCACAGTGAGACTCCTGATTTTTTTTATTGCTCTCCAGACAATATTTTTACACTGATGGAGAAATAAGATGTAGAAGATGATTAAAAAAAAGAAAAGAAAAGAAAAAAAAGAAAAAAGAGAACTGAAAGTTATAAATTATCCTAAATGCTGATAGTTCAGGAAATGTCTATGATTTACAGTTAGGTAGCACAAACACTTAATGTGAAGAAAGCCAGCTTTGCCAAGAGTTAATTTTACAATCAAACTGCCTGAAGCTTACGTGTTACAGGACCTGCAGCATTCAAAAAATGGCAGTCATCCAAAACACTACACAGCACCCAACAGATCTTATCTTCCAGATGTACGCAAGCATCTTTTGCTTAAGTCCTCTGGCTTCTCAAGATTCCTGAAAAGAAAACTGGCCAGGGGGAACGCTGGTCAGGATCCTCCACTGCACTCCACCGCAGACTCTGCCTGGCAGACTCACATGCAGAGAAAGAGCCTTCCTTCTTCTGATGGAAGAAGTGCAGCAGAGGAGCTGGACATCGCCTTACGGCTGGAAGAAGAGGGAGGAGATCTTGGCTTCTTTTACATTCTCTTCCTAGGAAAAGGGATTTCCCATGGATAGGGACACATGAAACAGCTTGGGAACAACTGACTGCAAGGAAAGGGGAGACTTTACAGCGGGGGCCGCTCCCTCAATCACGAGGTAGGTATACCTACACGGGTAGAAATCAACACCATATAAATGCTACTACTTAGCCTCAAAGCAGTTCTGCCATTGCTGTCTCTCTCTGTTTTCAACCATGATTTCTTAACACTCCTCCACTCATAACAAAAATAGCCTTTTAAATACGCCAAATGTGCATGGCAAACATATTTGGCTTCTACATTTCATTTTAGAAGCAAAAAATTAGGAAATGGAATTGATCTGCAACAAACAGCAAGCCAGTCAGAAAAGAAATGCTCTCCCTCCTTTTTTTTCAGAAAAGTAAATTTTTTCAGAAAAGGAAGCTATAGACTGGGGAAGGATATTCAGCATAGCGTCAACAGAAGCAGGTTTTGGACGACAGCAATAAATGAAATGAAAGATCTCCCCATCATCAAAGCTGTCATCCCCTTCTGAAGAAGAAAATTATTACAAAGATACAGAAAATTTCACATGAAGACCAGCATCACAGGTCAGCTTTCTGAGACAGCATCATTCCCTTCTCACTCCTCTTCTACAGACACAGGACTATCAAGTTGATTGAATTCTATTACATGTGCCTCTATCCCTCAATACCTGACTACCACGCTTTAATCTCAGTTAAGATAGGGATCCAGTAAGTCTTCTTTAGGGAGATCCAGCCTCTTGCTGCCCAGCTACCCTGCACTCTTCTGGAATCTCAGCATTGGCTTGTGAGCAAGAAGGGATGAAGAGCCAGAGTAAAAGCTACAGGAAATATCCTTTGTGGGTGGCCGCATGACTGACATGAGCATCTCTTCACTTCTTGAAATTCTGTGATTTGTCTCGTCTTGTTTTCATCAAGTTCACAAGCCAGCTTTAAACTGCATTTTACGTCCTTTCCTACTTATACAGGAAATACACACCTCCAGCTGGTTAGTATTAACCAATTTCCCTGGTTATAACCAAGGGAAATAATTTCAGTAGCATAACTGCCTTCACTATAAGAAACGAGCACGTCTTAATATGGTTCATCCCTTATACTATTCTAAAAAAGTCTTTCATCCTAACTTAATTATTTGGAAGTGACTCTAAGTCCAGCTCCCTCCAGCAAGCCTGAATTTAAAAATACCTCAGTTTGGTCATTCATCAGCTGCATTTCTGGTGCTCTGCAAGGCACAACAGCTTTTTTAATAATTTCTGATTAAGTTAGAGGCTTCATTTAACAGCAGGCAAAAAGGTTTTGTAAATTGAACTGATGTTCAAGACCAAATTAATACCAATATTCAGCAGATATACACATGAACTCTATTTATTCTTGCCCACCAATGTTGCTCTGTGCCATGAACAACCTTCTAGCCAAAAAGTAAAATATTTCCACTTCCAAAGCTCGGCAGTTTCCCTTCTGGATTGCCCACAAAGAAGTTCACACAATAAAATGAGCCTTTCTGTATGGCAGAAGAAGAACAGAAATGTGAGCCCTCCCTTCAGCCATTCCACACAAGATTTGATGAAAATTCAGAACCATACAAACCAAGATAATTATTTTTAAATATTAAGGTACACTGTTACTCAATGGAAAAAGCCATGCAATTCTTTGTATGTTTGGTACAAGCTCAATGATTATTCCAGGATGTGAAATTTTTACGCTACACATTCCTGGAATGAGTTCTTTTAGAAGTAGAAAGTTACCACTTTGTCCTCTAGAAAAATGATGTTTCCTTTAGCTGAACCACTTTACGATTGCAATAAAACACTCCAGGGTGCGGTGACAAACTGTCTAATAATCACCACACCTACAAATGAATGAAGTCAGTGTGTCCCAGCACAGATTAGGTGTGGCCAGATTGGACATCATCATCATATCCTGTTGTGAATTATTACTTAATTTAAAAAAGCATAAAAGGGGGCAGGGAGGGTTAAGCAGTGCTGAACTTTAAAACAACTCTGCGCGTACAGTACGCAACATGGAAAGACAAGGAAGCAGACAGAAGGATCCATCCGCATGCTTGCATTTGCTTGAGAATGTAAAAAGTTTCTCAAAAGATCCTCTCCTAAGTGTAGAATATGCAGACTTTTTCTTCCCTTTTTCTCCTTTTCCCCTGTCAAAAGAGATTAGAATAACTTTTCTTTGATGGGATGATTCACCACTTACTGGGCTGCTACATTTCAACAAATAAATTACATGAGAGGAAGGAGAGCAAGCAATAAACATGAGAAACTATTACAAACCCTCCTGAAGTCAAGGCAATACTTAGTTTAGTTCAGTTTGGTATTGGAGATCATCATGACATTGACCAAATCTAGTTCTGCTTTTTTTGCTGAAGCAAAAACATATTTTACATTTGTATGAAATTTAGATTAAGATCAAGCTCCAGACGTCAATTAGACTGTAGGAGTCTGACTGAAAAATCCCACGATTATCAAAAGTGTGGTTTGGCATCTTACTGAACACTGTGCTTCATTCTGAAAGTTTTCTTTCCAAGAAAACAAAAGCAAATTTTGAAACCTTCAAAGTTGTCCCACAGTAGAACCATCCTTTCCTGACTGTTCATCTAGCTAGAGTTCAAACAATCAAAATTTGAACTCTTCACCAATATATATACAGAGAAAAGAAACAGGAGGCCTACAAGAGCAAGCATGATTTAGAACTCATGACTGTTTCATAACAGACATTCTTGGTCTAAATGTTCCTTTTCAATATAATAAAATTTTTCATATGTTTACACTCACATCCATGTAATAGTGTCAATTTTAAGTGTCAACTTTGAGGGGTAGCTTAGAGCAATAATTCTCTTTCAAAATAAATGGTCCGAACATTTTCTTCTGCTCTCTGGGGAATTAGCAAGCCTTAAACACATGGTTTGTTGCCCATGCAACTAGGAGACATAGAGGCGACAGCCATCAATACAGACAGAAACCCACAATTCTCATAATGCAAACCAACAAACGTTAGGATATACAGAAGTTTAAATATCAAGCAATTTAATTTATTGTCTTCCCAAGCTCTTTCTTGCAATACAATAGAGAAATTTTGATTATACTATTCCAGACTGGAACAGTAACCGCTTTTCCCAGCAGCATGCCCTGCCCTTCTACTCCTGTCCACCCTTCCCACTGCTGCCACCAACCCCCAATTCATAGAATCACAGAATCACTAAGGTTGGAAAAGACCTCAGAGATCATCTAGTCCAACCATCAACTCAACACCTTCATGCCTAGTAAACCACATCCCAAAGTGCCACATCCATACGCGTTTTGAACACATTTCATTCCTGCAGGAGGAAAATACTTTTCTTAGTCATTTTTAAAAATCAGAATTTCATCAAAAACAAAATGTTACCAATTTTTTAACCCATTTAGCCTTCTCACACACACTACGTTTTTTATTCTAGAAACCTTTCTGAAGTCTTTATAAAATGTGGGGAATTATGCTTAGGCAAGAAATTATTTATCCTTATCTGTCAGCCTGAGACACATACAGTTTGGTTTGGTTTGGTTTTTTTTTTTCGCTAATCCTTAGTTAAAAATACTAGAGAAAAAAAGAAGGTATCTTAAATCTGTGCAGTAGGTCTTTTAAGACACAATATCCTTCTTGTTTTATTGTGCCACAAAAGCATGGTGATTACTTATTGCCTCCCTTCCATCAGGGACTGATTTATTTAGTTGCTAAACAGCTTTGCATGCAAGAATTCCCAGTTATTTCTGTCTCAAATAGTTGCTATGCTTGTAATTATTTCAAAGAATAATAATTACTTGCACCCAATCTATTTGAAGTTATTAAAAAAAAGATCAATTTTTGAACTCAAATCCACAATCTGTAAAGTCATGAAGGATTGCAAAAGAGTTAAACTATTAAGCATTCATGGAGAATGCAAGAAGGCCTAAGGTTTTGTTCTTAAAATATAAGACTTAAATTTATGATCCTGCTTACTGCTTAATACATCATACGATCCCCTTTTTTAGAAGTGAGAGATGGAACCATCCAAGTTAGTCTTGCAGAAATGTGACCACAACAAACTGAAACCCATAATTCTATTTGTATAAAAATAGGCTGTGTGCTAAGATTAATAGACTTTACCATAATTCCTCGGGAAGCAAGCATTTTTCCTAATATTTCCGCATGCAGTAACATCTCTTAGTCGCTCTGAGATCAGCTGTGATTTCAACAATAAAAAGAAAAAAGGAACCAAAACAACGCACATCAATCCAAGGCAACCCAAATTTTTTAATAACCTTTAAGTTTTTCTGCTTTATAGAAACAATGTTGGCTTTCTCACCTTACTCAAACTAAAATTGACTGAGAATAAAACAGCCCCGAGCCCAGGTCTTGTTTTTGCAATTTGACACTGAAAGTTCATATTCATCACCATATTTTTAAAATACATTAAAGTGACAACCCTGACATAAAGGCAAGTGCTCAGAAAATTGGACTGCTGGAATAAAACTGTCCACGAATCTTTACAGTCACTTGCATGTAACAAAAGGGCCAAATTTAATCTCTTGATTGCCTGTATTCCTCAAAGGGCTGCTGCTACTTTAAGCACGCTCGCTGAGCAGGTAGCTGTTAAGTATTTCTTTTCATTGTACCCAGTCAACGTGTGGCCTCGGGCCATATTTGCTGCATGCTATGCACATTCTGTACTCAATATAGAATTGTTCTCCTTCTGGGATGTTCTGTTATAATTAACTTCATATGAACATTTTGCTAATATTAGCATTGATCATTATAACACTCTAGGAGTTGTTATAATCTCTCCATCTTAGTCTGATTTTGCAGATGGGAACCCAAAACGTTGTGTGTCCCCCAGAACCTGACTTTTCAGGGACCCTGGCATTTTGCAGTCAGTGACAACATAACACGAAGTTGATAGCGCTCAGAGCTAAAAGTGCCAAGCATACAACATTGCTCTTCAAAGAACCAAGACTGCAGTCACCACCAGCTGATCTGAAAACAGCCCTTCGCCTTCCCCCCGCCCTCACCTTGCTCCCTGATTGCCCACCATAGAAGCACTGAGAAAACACAGGAGGAAACGTTTCTCCTCTCATTTCTCACAGTAGCAAGATCCAAAGCCTGGGTGAAGAGCCCCGTGTGAGAAGTGCCCTCCCTGCCCCATGTCCCCTCCACAGCGTGCAGAGCTGCCTCCTCGGGACAGGGCAGTCCCGCTGCTGGTAGCGGAGCTCCCTGGGGAAGCAGACCATGCTCCGTGAGGGTGAAGCATTAAGAGACTGTAGCGGTCAGCCACTGAACACAAACCCCACTGCTCTTTGTAGAGATTTAAAAACTTGGCCAAGTTTAGGAAGACCTTCATGAGTACAGAAAAAAGCCTAGCCCAAACGCCAACCTGTTGTCCCATTTCACATCCCTAAGATTTACTCTCCCTGAACTTTAAGTTTCCAATAGGCAAAATGTTTTTTCTTAACATCATTCTGGTTTAACTTAAACACACACAAAATTCCTCAGTGAAGCACCTTTCTTGACCCATATGGCTAGTTTCACAGAATTAAAAACTAAGGTCTTATAATGGAAATGTTGGGGACAACTATGATTAAGGTAGCTTGGTGCTGCAACCTGTAATTTACATGACAGACAGTGATTCCATGCACAAGGGAGGCTCCAGGCATAGTTTCACAGAAACCTTATGCCAACATCAGCAGCAACTGCAGAGAGAGCAATCCGGCCCTCTTTGCTACCGGTTACATAGCAAACCGAATTGGGGAAACGCATCTGGATGAAAACCAGCACCGCTTTGCCACAGGAAGACTAGCGCTGGCACACAAAAGGAGTAAAGGGCCACAACAGGGGAGAAGGTACAGTACCTTTTCCAGAAGGAGCACAGGGTAAGCCGGCTGCTGCCAGTCATTAAACAGCGTCCGACAACCATTACAGCTTTTAGTAATTGCAGTCCTTGCTTCTGTCTTCAGCACACTCAGGTTGGTATCCATTTTAACTGCTTGAAGTCTTGCTTTGCCATGTTTTTGCTCCTATTCACATAGTATCCAAAGTGGCCAGGAAAGATTAGAAGTAGTCTATATTTCATTTGTTCAATTTCCCTACTTTTGGACGCTTTTCACATAGAAGTCTATATTTCATTTGTTCAATTTCCCTGCTTTTGGAAGCTTTTCACACAGAAGCGAGGAAAGCAAGTTTAAGAGACAGGAAAGACTGACTGAGGGCTTGAGAAGCATCTGAAAGTACTTGTGTTTTTTTTTTTAACAAGACTACATTACAACTATTTTTTTATTCCAGCAGTCTAAAGCTGGGCAGCTTTCTATTTCTAATGCAAGCCTGGGTGTCAACATAGAAAGCTCCAATTTGGACAGGTGACCTGCTCTACTTTGACAGAGCAAAATAAATAGAGAAGCTAAAAACAGCAGAAAGAGATGTTAAATCATACCTGGGAGCTCCCATCTCCCAGGCTTCTCAGGAGTTATGAATGTCAGAGGGAAGGGTTCCCCCTCCGAAAGCATCTATTTAAAAAGTCGTATGTAGAACAAATAGTGGCTTCCTACAGCTTTAGTCATCTGATTTCCAGACAAGCTTGCTACTCAAACGGAGCAACGAACAGCAGAAAATTAAAGTGTCGCTTCATGCCATTGCTGCTGTCTGAGCCCCAGCTGGAGCTCTGTATTCCGCTCCCCTGTGCCTGCGTGCCAGTCCCAGGCGCCGCAGTTTGAGGGCCTGCCAAAGGAAGCTGCTTTGTAGGGCACGCTGGCAAGTGGTGAAGTCCTACCCAAACCGGCGAGTGAGGAGCCAAGGTTTTACAAAAATTGCAAGCTCTTCATTTTAATTAAAAACAAGCAGATCAATAGTCACTCTTCTAGATATACATGGCATTGGCTTAATTAAACCAGTTGTTCTTTCCTTTCCACAGCAATCAATGAAAACCATTTTCATTGATTAACCCAACAGCATGCTGGCTCTTAAGATTTTAGTGTAACGCTGAAGCATTGAGCAAGCCAGGCAGGATACATGGGAAAAGAAAAACCACGTTTTCCATCCATGGAGAGTAATTATTTAATTTGAAGTCCTATTTGCTTTCCAAACAAGGCCCTGCTGAAAATAACGATGGGCCATAATAATTTCTTTTTGTTGTTGTGTTCAAAGAATGCTTAGCACAAGAGCTTATCAAGGCCAAGTTCTTACTCCCTTTCACCACAAAGCAGATGCAAGAACAGACAAACATCCAGCCAAGTAAATTCCATTTTTCATTAAGAACATAACTTTTTGAGGATGTGCATTTTCAAATTTTGTAACTAGAATATAAAAATCATGCAGTACACACTAGGGATTGAAGAAGCTGCAAATGACAACACAGAAATCCCCAGTCCTGGTCTCCCTCCATACTAGCACCCACTCAAGAAGATTAGTTGTTCACACAGCCAGAGGAAGGAGACTGATAATCATTGTAGCACAGTTAATCACTTAAGTTTTCTTTGTTGCACTACAGATGCAAAAAAATGGGCCAAATATTAAAAAAAAATTAATTTTAAAGAAAATTAATTCATTCTGTACACATTTGCTGTTTGGTGACAAACCAGGTAAGCAAAGAAACCCACGTTGCAACTAGATCTCTTCTTTGTATTACATATCATGACAACTTCAGTCCTTTGCATTATTTGCGTATTCAAGACTTCAGAATTCTTTCAGGATGACACAAAGAAACACATCAGTTCCACTAAAATTCCAAATGCTCCTTTGCACTACCTTAAATCAATAAAATTGCCTGTATAGAGAAAGAACTGAAGTCAGCAACAGATGCATGAGAGTCACTTAATTTTTCTAATGTGTTTTAAAATAGCTAATACAGGACAGGCTTTTTATATAGCTTGGCACATGTGTACAAATGTTTGAGCCTTAGGATCTGAATTTTGATTAGCCTCTTCTTTTGGACCTCTGACACAGTCCACCTGTCTCTGGTCACTCTGGATCACATTTCTCCCCAGAAACAAAACAGGATGCAACAGGACAGGTTCGCCCTCTTGCTGCCCAAGGACTTCGAAGAAAGGTCTCTCTGGCATCATTCCTAGGAGCAAAATCTCCCTGCCAGCCCCCTGAGCACCCTTCTGAAATTGCCAATCCCAAATGAAGACCCAGAACAGTGACCAAAGCACTCAGATTCACCCTACCTCTCACTCCTCCTCCCTCCTATGCAGGTTTGTCCTACAAGCCAGCAAAAACAACCGGTGTGAGGAATAGCACTGCTTGTTGGCTCATTAAAAGAGCACAGATGAAACACCCAATGGTTCCCAGCCACTTTTCCCAAAAATGAGTTCATTTGGGCCTCATTTTTTTGCTTCAGCAAAAACCACTGAAGTGAACAGCAGGGACAGTCCAGTGCACCCCAGAATGAGACAACAGCCTTGTGCTTTGCCAGGTGCTCAGAAAGGGCCAGAAGCCTGACGTGGAACACGGAACACAAGGGTCATGTTTGGCTGCTTCAGGAAGCTGCAATTTCTGCTTATAACAGAGTAAGTTTAAGGTGCCTATGAGTCACCTCTATGCAACACTACCCTCCCTTTCAGCAGGTGATGCAGGGTGCCCAGCCATCTGGCTGTGCCTCGGAGAAGCTGCTGCTGTCTAATTTCAGCACATTAAAAGGCAAGTAAGGAGCACAGCAAGGAAGACAAGCCCTTTACACCTAATCACTGTAGAGCCCCAACCAGACAGTCGTCTGTTAAAGGCAGCTAGCATGCACACACAAGGACATTCCCTCCCCAAAACCACTTAAACAATCTTCAACCTGTTAATAAAGAACAGGAATGTTCTTCGAAAGCGAAGGATGAGCTTGCTCCAGTAGGATTTTTATGCTTTGCTCACAAGTTACTGAATGAGCCAACTAGACTCACTACATCCAATTTGGGCTTCAAATATTCAATATATTCCTGGCAACAACTCTCCTACATACCGAAAGAGATACTACTTCAGCAGATATTAGCTCCAGTTGTAATTCAAAAAAGTAGTTCATTAAAATGCTGTCACGGTATGATAATAGTGTTTTCAAAAACCTGTAAATCATTTAAAATGCCTACATTCTGTTGAAATTCAGAAGGATTTAACTACTACTCATATTAAGCAGGGCTGGCAAAAACACTGACAGAAAAGTTGTTCTATACCCCAAATCAATTCTGTTCTCCAGCCAGCCCTAAGAGTTCATTACCAATATTAGCTTTTTAACTGCAAGAGATTTAAAAGTGAACATAAGATATGTGCTTTTCAGAGGCACACCGGAAAATGTTGCTGTTTGGTTCCTTCCAGCATGCACTGAAGCAAAATTCTCCATACTCTATCCACGCTAGCTGCACCAACAGCAAACTATCAATTGCAATTGTTATGACTCCAGTCCAATGTAAATAACACTATTTTCATATACTTGGGTTTCTTGCATCTACAATATTAACCACATCTCAAAGTTGACCTGGAATTAGAGCTTCACGGGTAGACAGCAAATTAAAATGGTTTCCCATGAAGTCATCAAGCTTAAATACAGATGACCCAATATAATTGGTGATGTTCACAACAGACCAGGTGTTGATAAATCGGACTACTGCAGAAGTAGACGAATGCCACAGTAACTAGGATCACTCTGTATCATATGCCGAGGAACAATTGCTGCTCAAGCTCTCAGCTTAGGTGGCATTAAATAGGCAGTTCCTCATGGCATTAACTGTTACTGCAAGCTAGAGTCTGACATAAATATATATTTAGAGAGCATCAGCTTTTTCTATCCAGCCATGAGGCACTGGAATCTGAGAGAGGAGCCTCAGCTCATTAGACTGTGCTATAAACATATTTCCAGCAGTCTGGAGACTGTACCAAAATAAACAGAGGCATTAAAAGCAGTTCTCCAGTATTTTTAAAGGGGCCTAGGAAGGACAGTCAATTGGGTTTACACCCACTGTGTTTTTTTCTAATTATACAAGGAGGTGATCTGAGAACTCCTCTATATTGAGATGAAACAACAGATTTCATGAGCAGATGAACAAGTGCCTCCCATGGATATGCATCCCGCGTCCTTGTGTAACATCAACCCCACCCTAGCAATCGCTGCTCACACTCTTTACGACTTTTTCCTTTATATATTGCCTCTGTAGATATATACCTCTCTCTCAAAGTCTCTAGATCCTCCTTCAAACTATTATCCTATAACCCTGAAGAAACTCTTCTTTCAGTTTCCCTTCATGTTCCCGTAGCAGGCAAACAAGGGAAATCATACTTGAGACCTGGCTGAAAACTTTCCAACGAGGATGGCAAACTTGGAGATCTGTCCAGATGTAAGTGTTGCGTTCACATGAAAGCTATTCCCTCAACCAGGTACTAATCCATGGTTTCTTTCCCATGCTCAGGCACCAATTTTTTTTAAACATCTTAAAGGTTTCAGTGCCCCTATTGAACTTGATAGAAATGGGTAATAGTTTTAAAAGTTCAGAATGGAAGGAATGGACAGACGAATGAACATAATAAAGTCTCGTATCTTTAGAAAGCCAAGCTAGAAACAACAGTAAAAGTGTTCAAAAAAATCCAGAATGCCGTAACAGACTTCCTCCGGTTTCCTGAATGATAAGAGTGTTTGTGAAGAAGTAGGTATTTTCAGTGGGTATTTATACACACAAGGTGAATCTGTGTGTATAGGCACTAGTCAGGTTTAAAAGTGTACTACTAAGTGAAAGTAAACCCTGCAGGGCTTAGGAGCAATAGGCAATATCTACTTACCTCTGCATACCTTCAGCACTGAAAAACAGCTGAATAATTATCACTAAGCAGATGTTCAGAAGGAGCCTGGCGACTCCTTTCTCTGTCCAGTGCTCGGCCTTTCTTGATAGCGCAGTGAGCTCACCTCAAGCAAGGATCAGCTGTTCACAGTGAACGTTCAGCCTGTGCCTAGATGCGTACCACAGCTTTTACAGCCAAGTTTCTCTGCTGATACCTAACCCTGCCCACGGCATTCAGATCAGATGGCTCTGGCCAGTCCTGCCAGATCTCTTGGCATCCAGCAGGAACAGTGCCAAGAAGACATGCTCGTACATCTGTACAAGGAACACAGAAATGATTTACAACTACGTTACCAGGACAATTAGCCAAAGGGGAAACAGTTAAAATATTACTGTTTGGCATTATCTCTAGATCAGGAAAAAAACCATACTAGCAGACCAGGGCAAGTACTAGAAGATGGATACATGCCACCTCCATTCTGGCAGGGCGAAACACATTGCTGTCACACCTACCGAGTTTAGTGCCTAACAGTGTCATCTCTTGACAGGTGTAGTATGAGCAAAGGCAATTATGATGGAGTGCTTCAGGGTAGGAAAAGAAAAAACTGTGAACTAGGCAGAAGCTTTAGCATTTCTGCTCTGGAAACTCCGTTTTTGACAGAGCTTTTGACCTAGTCACTTTTACTAGCACTGACAGAAGATTATTATTCCTCCGTGTCCCTTCCTGTATACTCTCCTCTCCTCTCCAATAACAGGGTGCAGCTACCAAAGGTACCCAAACATATGCCTGGAAAACTGTGGTAAATATTTCATATTTTGTCTCCCTACTACATGGATGCTAGTGTATGCAGTCTCCACATCTTTAAACCTTTTCTTGCCCCCAGAGGAGAGGCAGATATTATGCGGAAAGTTAGTTCAAAAAATCTCAGTCCTGTAGCAAAAAAACAGCATTCAACAGGCGTTAAAACAAAAAAAAACCACCGAGTTTTCTATGAGGTTACCAAGAATGACGAAGGTTTTAAACAGGCAGTCAGAATTAATGCAGCTGACTCTTAAGGTTAAGTTGTAATGCCTGCAGCCAGCCCTTACGGGGGTGGAACAGTTTACAGGGGGTGCAGTGGCAGCCTTTCCACCAGCAAGCTTTTCTTCACCAGCAGCTTGCGGAGGCACGAGCACTGATGTACGTTTGTGCCTTGCGCTCGAACAGAACTCCTAGCTCGGACTCCGACAACCCCCAGAGCGTGACAGAGAAGCTATGAAGGAAGCCATGCAAACAGAAGATACTTGACTCACATCTGAAGAAGCCACATTAACGTGACTCACAGAATCACAACGGAAATTCTGAGGAATTCTGTAAATCAGAGTGAGCTATCGCGGCACTCTCATGTTAGATAATTTTCCTGAAGAGCATTTGTTAAGAGCTGCGAAAAACCAAGTAGTTCATATGCAGAAAACATTAACTAAATCCGTTTCCCCCCCCAACTTGTTTGACTGACCTTGGTGGTGCATCTGGGGATGATAAAGGTCAAGAGGGCTTTTTTTGCTTTTGTCACTATCACTGCCTTGTCACTGCCTCCTTCTCCTGCGTGTAAAGATTCATATAAACATAGAACTGTTGGAACGTCTATGCAGAAAGCATTATTTTGGCAGGGCTTTGGCGCCGGCAGCGGGGCTGCAGGGGCTGACTCTGTGAGGAGCAGCTGGGGCTGCCCCGCACCGGACACAGCCGGTTCCAGCCGCCCCAGCGCAGGGCACGGCTGAGCCCCTCAGCCAGGCTGGCGGGGCCTCTGGGAAAACACGTTGAAGAAAGGGTAAAACCTGCACAGAGCAAGGAAAAAAAAAAAGTGTGAGGAACAGCCGTGCGAGCACCCAGGTCAGAGCTGGGGCAGAGAGCCCCCGGCAGCCGGCGGAGAGGGCTACGCTGGAGCGCGTAGCCACCCTGCAGCCTGGGGAGGACGCCATGCTGGAGCAGGCGGATATTTCCTGAAGGTTCCTGAAGGAGCTGCAGTCTGTGGAGAGGAGCCCAGGCAGAGCAGGTCTCCTGACAGGAACGGCAGCCCGCGGAGAGCCCGCGCTGGGGCAAACGCGTGAGGAGGAAGGCGTGACAGAGAGGGACTGCTACGGACTGACCACAAGGCCCCGTTCCCCGTCCCCTCAGCACTGCTCAGGGGGGCAGGAAGAGGTAGAGGAGTTGAGAATAAAGGAATGAAGCTGAGCTTGCAAAAAAAGGGTGTGTTGAGGCGTTTAGTTTTTGCCTTTGTTTCTCACCATCCAAATCTATTTTAATTGGCAATAAATTACATTAATTTTCCCCAAGTTGACTCTGTTTTGTCCATGATGGTAATCAGTAAGTGATTTCCCTGCCTCTCTCTCGAGCCACGAGCTTTTTCATCCTATTTTCTCTCCTGTCCTGTTGAGAGGGAGAAGTGCAAGAGTGGCTGGGTGGGCGTCTGGCAGCCGACCAAGGTCAGCCCAGGAGGCAGGGTAAAGGGAGAGCCTTGAATGGGAGTTTGCCCAACCTGCTCCACGCAGGGCTGTAAACAGTATGAGGCCCGAACACAGCAAGCTGGCTTTATATTGATGGCTTCAGCACCTGGCACAATCTACCTGCATGGAGTATTTCCAAAAGCTGAGGCCATAGACTGGCAACTCTCTAGGAGACATTACAACATGAAACATAAGCAAGGGTGCGTTTAAAACTGCTGTCATCACTAGCTCTGATCTTTCAAGCTTTCATCCTGACATCTACTACCCTTGCAATGCAACACTGAAGGAATGGATGGAGTAACAGGTCTCACACAAAGCACTGAGGAAACAGCAGTTTAAAAAAAAAAAAGAAAAGATTATGCTTAAAAACAAAACAAACAAAAAAAAAAAAGGAGAAAAATGATTTGATGATTTCACGAAAAATCAACCAGCCTGGTTTTACTAATCCTGACTGTAGCTGCAGGATCTACAAAGGACTACAGACTACTGTACTTCCTTACGTAATTGTTGCCAATCATCTCTTTAAGCTAGAGACACCGCACAGAAAGCAGTCTTACAGAAAACCATTTTTTTAAAAAAGGGGAAAAGATACAATTTGTTGGCTTCAAATTCATTAAGATGCTGCACTTTAAGGGAATTCAGGGAAAACAGGTAAGGATTTGGGCGGGGGGAAAAAGGGAGAAGAAAAAAGGGCAAAACCCTAGAATTTGTTTTGAAGAGACTATTGAGAGAGTTTTAAATTGCTGCTGACCATAAAATGAACAAAAGTAACAGAAAAAAATATTGCTGTATCTAAGTGCCATGTTCCCGTGATAATATGGAACAGCATCATATGCTGCAATAAAATGTTTTAGCTGATCATTTCTTGTCTTTTTGGCACTCTGCTGACACACTTTTTGAAGTGTTAATTAAAAAAATAATCAAATCAACACTACAAATTGGATAGACTTGTGCCCTACAAACAGTCTCTTCTGACCACTAATTTGTAGAGCTGGGGCTCAGCCAACTTCCAATGAATCCGTGGAGAGTTTCCAGCAAACTGTCATCGCAGCAGGATGCAGTTTTGATAGGGTGATCATACATGGCAAGTGAAGTGATGCTGAACTGTCACTAAACAAGTCTGTTTTATTGTGCCTGAATCTTCCTTTAAGGCTCATCCAAAAATGAAGATTGGCAGTTTATTTCCAGATACACATTTATAATAGAATGCACCTAAAACCTTGTAGTCTCCACATGGAAGCATGCTTTTTGGATTATTGTCACATTGTGGAAGAATGACAAAGAACACTGTAGCTCTAGAACACGAATAGCTTTAACATTTTTTTATAAGTAAAATAAGCCATGACAAGAGACCTGAACATGCAGTACTTTCCCCTTAGGGACTCTGATTTTTTCTTCCTTTCTGTTTTCTTTAGTTTGAAATAATTTTAGATTTCAAATACCTGACTGCACTTCAACTGTGCCTAGTGCAGCAGCTATCCTGTGTTCATTTATTGATTATATTTTTAGGAGGCCACTTACAAGATATAGTTAAATAAGCACAAAAAGAAAGCTAATCTGCATGTAGAATACTACGAATAATTTGGAAATTCAGTGTAGATCTATTGACTTTTGCAGGTTTCTGCTTTCTGAACATGGACCCAGACAAGGCTACTACAGCACAGAGTAAAAATCAGCAGTGCGTTAGCCTAGGCCTCCCTTGATGCACCTTCCCTCCAACAGCCTTCAAAACATCACAGGTAAAGTCAGGGAAGTGATAGTCAAGTGTTTTTATATTCTTAGAGAAAAAATAAAATCCCATCTGTGTTACTGCCATGGGAAATCAGAACATCCCTTACCACTCTGCAACTTCTTCCTCAGATGCATTTCCTTTGTCTGAACATTAAGATGGGGGGCAAATGAAAGAAACCCTTGCCTATTGCAAGATTAATTCACAATATTAGTATATTATACTCTCCTGTCTTTCCATCCTGACCCCTACCAATTAAATGAGGGCAGACTGTAAATCGTCTGAAGTGTCTTCTAAAAGAGATAATTTAGTCTGAATCACTGTTTTCTGGACTCAAAAAAACCAAAGAGCAAACAAGACCTTTTTAAGACTGTCACCCCATGGAAGAAGCAGATTTAAGAGGACTGACTTTCACAGGGTAGGCTCAGTACTTCTTGAAAATTAGAAAGTCCAACTTGAAAACTGAGGAGTGAAAAGAAGCCTCTAAAGACTAGCAGTCACTGCAAAAGTTGATGGGAACATGTTCAGGTACCTGTCGATGGCACTGGAAGTGCACAGGTAGATAGCAACGTTGCATGATATTTTCCATCCTAAATCACTTTGCCAAATTGACTGTTAGACTGCAGTCTTTCTGCTAGCTCTCCCCTTCAAGCAAAATATTTGTCCCACTTTAAGGCTTTAACCAAAATGATTCAGTCATTTCCAAGAGGAGGTTGAAGAATGTTATTCTTTTGTCTCTTGAAAAGCTCATTGCTTCTAAGCTACAGAACAGGATCTTGTTCTTGGGCAGCAGACAGTCTTCTTTCAGAAGGATACGGCCCAGGATGTGCAGGATGATAGAGGCAGTTGAAGTAACACAATCAGCCAGGAGGACTAACAGCCCTGCAAGTGATTTAAACCACAGTCACTTGAATACCTAGGAATAATCACTTTGCAGTGATATTTTAACTGGCACGTCAGGACATCAGAATCAGGTTCTTACTTTAGATGGGCTTCATCCCATCTGTGTAATTCTTTTACAGCTTCATCAAGTTATTGAAGCAGGCCTGGTAAGAAAGAGTGAGAAGGGAACTAAGGGGAGAAGTATGAATTAGATGCACACTGTTTAATTAACTATCTCAATATAACTGTAAACTCTTTTTTATTTAAAAAACAAACCAACCCCAACACAGTACGTCATTCGTTGCTCCAAAGAAATGTCTTCCAAAAGAAGAGCCTAAACCGGGACTAAAAGACAGAATGTATATTAAAACCTTAAGTTTTCTAGCTGAAGAGTTGGCAGGACTTGCATGCCCATGGGATTCAATTCCTCATCAGACATGCAGGCATCCACCCACCGTGCATGCATAGTATGCTGTTTTGGAGACATATCACAACACACACAATGGCAGAAGCAGCTCAACAGAAAAATACTTCTAGGGGAACCAAGAAGAAAACTGGCAAGAGGAGACACTTTTTTAATGCCAATTGGATACTACACTCAAAATAGCTTTTCCTCATTTCCAGAGCAGTTGAAGCAGCAAGAATAAATAATGCCACTCTGAAAGATGCAAACAAAAGCATAAAGAATATTCATCACAAAAAAGCAGGATCCAGTGCATCACTCCACTAAACAGGGCTCTTGTGTTCAGAAGGGGACAACGTAACTGGCAAATGGCTAGACATCTCTTTCCCTGTTGGCCAGACCCAACTCTGCTTACTTTTCTGGATCAAGTAAATTCACAGACTGAGAATACAGAACTTCTTAGTGAGGAAGAAGACAGAAATGTTGGTCAGCCTCTTTGGAGAGGACACCAAATGTGTGCGAGTCACAATAAAGACAGCGACCCGCTGATAGCACTTACAGTTTCAATACAGAAAAATCGTTGCATCGACTCATAAAAGCCACCTCAGCTCAACAGATTAGATTTTGAATGGCACCTCATAACCCTGGATCCCTTTTCTCTACTCTGGCATTTCAGAAGACAACAAACAAGCAGTGGATCACCCTGTCTGTGTGTGTATCGGGCAAAAGGCCTTATCCACCTGAACAGACTGAGCTGGAGGCCACCTGTCAAGGGAGAGACTGAGAACAGCAAAAAAACCCAGTGTAAGAGCCAGACAAGAGGCAGCCAGATAACTGAGGAAGACCCAGCTTGACTGTAAAGACCACTCAGAAGTTACGTAGGAAGTGAGGGATGTATTGTGTAGAGAGGTTAATGCTTCGTCTAGACCCGTGTCTCTCCTTAAGATGGAGAGTGGCTGTAAGTAGTTGCTTATGACACAAAAATCCCTGTAGCTCTCCATTTCCTTCTGCTTCCAAGTGAATCTGAAAGGGTGAACCATGCACTCGGGTTATGCTAAAAGTCAAGGGTCATGGCAGCAGTCTGCTACAGCAGTTATGCAGTTTGGGGTCAACACAAGTCCTGGGGCCAGATGCTACAAAGGATAGTCTGAAGGAGATGATAGGCGAAGAAAATGTGGGTCTGGCAACCACCTTCTTCAGGAAAACTCTAGGGCCTAAAATTCACAACCCTCCAACATCCGCCCAGTGAAGAATTGGAAGAAAAAAAAACCAAAAACACCAAACACCACCACCTAGAGAGTAAATGGAGGGATGATAGCTGGTTCAGAAGTGCATTTCTATTTTATTAGATATGAATTATAAATCAAACACAGCAGGCTAGAGAAGGAATCATTAATTTTTGAGTTCTCAAACCACAGATATCATGTTTAGCTCTATCCCACTAGTCTCTGTAATAAAATGCTAGAAAAACTATTTGGCAAAAGTAATTAGCCATTGTGGAATGACATACTTATTAAAGTTTAAAGACTACAATGTTACCATTAAACTTTTAAAGACAGACAATGAAGCTTTAGTACATGTATCTCCATATTCATACATTCATGCAGATTTAAATGTTAAAGAAACAAAACAGTTGCTGCGTGACATTCCCTTGCATTTGAGGATGGCCCAAACTGCCATTAGATGGAGTAGAAACTGTAGGATAAGCCATATCTTCAGAAGCCCTCTCTGAAAGAATCATCTCCATTGAGTCCTGGGCTGACAGGGCATTAGCCTGGAGTTGGCATACATGCGCAAAACTTCCTAAACACCGATACTCCAGTTGTACAGTGCCTCCCTGCCTCAGTTTCCCTCTTTGCGGAACAGAGGTGATAGTGCTGGTGACCTAATCCACATGTTACGCCGCTCGAGACCAGAAGGGACAGACACATCAACACAGGGAGTGGCACAGTTTTGCCCCAGCTAACTACCAGTATAAGAAACAGCTCAAAGCTTCCTATCAGGAAGGGCCCAAACGTGAAACAAAAGATCAGTATGCTATGTTCCATCTAGTCTTCTTCAGCTCAAGCATTGGAGAAGGAAAGCACATGTTTCCCAACCTGTTGAAAACACTGTTTATCACCAGCAGCAGGGCCAAATTCACTGTCACATGTAAGACCTTGTATCTCATTATTCCTGCAATCTGTCACAAGACATTTTCTGAAAATACACAAAGATGACATGACCAGAATCATTCCATTTCAAGAAACCAACCCTTTCGCTATTACAAACAAAACTGTGTCCACCTGTCCTCCTCCACTCTCTCCCAGCTTCTTGAGAACACTGCTCAAATAGCCAGGTTTTTCTTTCAAAATGTAACTTCCAAAATGGATATGTTATGTAAGAGGAAGGTATGTTCCCAGCAGAGCTCTGCCCAGAGGTGCTGAGGTGGTCCTTGCGGCTTATTTTCTGATACAGTTCTGCATCTGGACATGGACTAGAAGTTTTGTTCCGCAATTAAAAAAAAGTCACATTGATTTAATGGCCATACCCAGCAAGTCCTGTTATTTTAATCTTGCATTGTCTTTGCACTTTGAAATTTCTGTGGCAAACACTAAGCCCCTTTGCTGCTGCAGATGCTACAACTTCGGTACATTGGTTAGAAGTCACCTCCTCAGATTCAGTGGTTTCATATCTTCTTCTGTTTGACTCGTACCGTGTATCAGAAAGCAGCCATTTTATATACCTCTTCCTACAGAATTATCAAAACTTGGTCATTTGAAAAAAAAATAAAAATCCAGTGCCTGTTGATGCTTTTATTGTTTTTGCCACAAAGACTTGTTAGCCATTTACACAAAATGCGACACGTGCAAGGCCAGCCTACTTGTGCACTGATGAAGTTAGAAACTATAGACAGAAGCTGTCGCTTTGTACAATGTTGTTTTAAAAGGCACACTATTGCATGAAATCTCTTTTTAGAGGTGTATTACTACACAACCTTGTACTTGGTTCTTTGCGGAGGAATTAGCATACACTGTAAACAGAGTTAGAGAATATGATGAGAAGTAATGACCCTGTGAATTAGGATGCTAAATTATAACTATCGTATATAACTGATACGTAACTATATGCTAACAGGGTTTGCATGCATGTCCTGATCACTGTTACGGCTCTACCTGTAGCAGTTTTTGCTAGCTTCTGAACACTTCTCAAACAGTTTTCAGCTCCTAAAGACCTTCGTGAGCCACAGATGTAAAGCACAAAGAGAGAGCTGTCTGTACAGCCCCTAAAAATGAACCTAGATTGCCAACTCAAACCACAAACCGCATTGAAGGAGTGACCCGTTAGAAAAATAACTTACTTCCATGTGGCCAGGTGATAAGGCAAGGGTTGCAGCAAGATCTTCAAAGAGAAAAGATAGATGCAAGACTTACGCACCATACAAGGGAGAAATGAGATGATAATTTAGAAAAGAAAGAAAGAAGAAAGAAAAAAAAAAGAACCTAGAGTTACTGGTCAAAGTCACAGGTTTGACCACATGAAGCTGATCATATAGGCACCCCCAAGTCCCTGTTCCACCGTTGCGCCGTGGGATGTTGGAGGAGAAGCCAAGTTAACGGCGTGGTTCCAGGGGGAAGTCTCTGGGCAGCGGTTCCCGAGCCCAACGCCGGACACAAACCCCATATGGAGGGAGAGCGCGCCCACCTACGCAACTAATGGCTCCTGCTTGGAGCCAAGAAACTACATAATCAGGTGCTGGGTTTTGGTAAGAGACAGGAGGTGGTTCAGCAAGCTGCTGACAGCAGACAGGGGTTAACCACTGGCGCTCAGCACGATTAGATCATAACACATCTGGAGAGTCTTATTGCTAGGGCAAACGTTAATCTTCAGAGAAAGCTAAACATGCAAAATGAGATCTCACTCATGAGAAAAAATTGAAAGGGATATTATATGCTATGAAAACAATCCCCCAAAACTTTTGCAACAGAACTGGCGAAAAGGGGGAGAGGAGGTGTTTTCCCATAAGAAAATACCTGCCTCTCCCAGCCGACTGGAATCAGAGTAGGCAGAAAAGCTTTAAGCTGAACCTTTCCATTTTGAAGCATTTCTGTGATCGACTCGAGTTTAAATTAAGGTGATGCTTGTTTATAGGAATGTCCAAGCTTTCCTTATTCCCAGCACTGCACTTAAGTTGTGTTGATATAGATATTACATTGGATTATTTCCCTGAAGACATGAAAGAGAGCTAATGTAAATGCCAATTTAGTTTTAAGAATCCTGGGAGAGTAAGGCTTTGTCTGACTTTATTTATGAAAGCCCTTATATATTTAAGCAGTTTCAAGTTTGCTTTGTTGGGCTCCAACTTAAAAAGTAATTTGTTCATTTAGGAATATTCTGCGATTAGTTTAGTCTGAGTGCTTACAGGGGTTTTCTGGAGAGTAGTCATTTCAGAGTGGCACACACAAACCTTATTTCCATGGGAATTACCGAGTAGTCAGCCTCTATGAACGCCTCCCTTCATCAAAAAATAATGACATCATTTTATATGCGGCTTGACAAAAATCTGTATTTCATGTATTCCCATCTTCATATTGCCTGCCTTGCTCCGCAGAGCTTGTTGTCCTCTTGCATAATGGGCAGCATTTCCTAATTATGTGATTTCACACAATATTAAAGTACATAACAAAACAGTGCACATGTACACTGGAAACAGCTGCTTTGGTGCTAAGATCTAACATTCACGAGGTCTTTTTTTTCTGCACCTGGCTCCACTGTCCTTTGTTACTGGATGATCTCAACACACAGCAATAGAGTACAGGTATTTCATAAGGATTTCACATTTGAAGTCCACAAATTCTGCATTTACACTTTCACAAACAGAAAACCATGGTAACCACTGCAATATCTAAGTACGGGTTACTGTACAGTTTATTCCATAATATCCATCCTGAGAAAAACAAAGAGTCAAATACCCACTAATATCTGCATATTAGGTTTTGAGCTCAGAATTTTAGGTACTTCAGGCAGGTTTGGAGCAAGTCTAGCTAAATTGCATTAGTAATTGAAGAACAATCAGTGACTAATTAAATCCTCTTTCTGGATACAGATTACTGGCTGAAGATTTACGTAGTATACACTATGCTGTGGTGCACTCATTTGAATTAATTATTGCAATCATCAAGCAAGGCCCCCAAAATCACCTCTCCTACAGTAAAATAAGATCTACACCGACTATGGTTTTCCAACCTATGGTATTCTTTGCCAAAGAATTTCCATTAAAAACTGCAGCATTACTGTTTCAACCCACATGCCTCTTCCTTTCAATTTCATTAGCAGCTCCCACTGACAAATGATCAACTACTAGTAGCTCTGTAACAGTGCAGCCAAATTGAGCATTACTCTTGGATTAGTGAGAAAAGTCTTGTATCTGCTGGCTCAAATCAAAGGACAGTAAATCAATGTTCCACTTTTGCACTGGTTACACAAGTCTAGCACCGATTCAGCTTTTAAGATACTTCTCCCCACTCTGGTATGCATCTATTTCATGCTCTGTATCGGCTTATACGACCTTACTACTGCATTCCAGACGTCTTCCAATGCAAGCTCAAGGCCCTTTGTAGGGCTTGAAAAGTTTCCTTGCAGCTTATAGACCAAGTAAAGTAAGAACAGAAAACTGGTTCCAGGTTATCTTTCACAGGTCCCACACAGATCCCCATGCCACAGGGTCCTACAGCTGATTTCAGCTAAGCAGCACCTAGTAGCACAATAAATTGTTTATAGAATAATGTAAATGTGTAATTAGCAACTGCCCCAGGTAAGGAATGTCAAAAATCAGACCTCCAAGGTCACCAAACTTACCTGTCTCTCAATTTAAGTTTTGTTTGCATTTTGAGTAGTAGCATCCCTTAGTTTACATTACCAACAAACCGACTGAGTTCCCATGTTGTTTGAACAATTTTGTAGAGATTGCTTCTATTTATAAAAAGGATACACGTGTGGCATACTTGGACAGATATGGACAGTATTTAGATTAGCATCTTGAAAAGGACCTTAAACAAAAATAGAAAAATTGTTTGTATATTCACGTACAAAGGCTGAGAGGCCCATCCTGATCTAATTGAGACACTCTCTCATTCCCATTTCCATACACCCACATCCTTAATCTCTGCTCATTAGGAAAAATAGAAAGGAGGTTGCTACTGGCATAAATCACACACTGACTACAGCTGTGGATGGCCCATGCACAGGAACAACTTTCATTGCAATAGCTCTTCTGCCTTTAAAACTAGACCTACAGTGAGCGTTGCAATGCCAGTGTGATGGCTGCATGCCGATAGCTGTGCATCCCACAGCTGAAGACGTCTAGCTATCTACTGCCATCAAAGATGATTCCTTTTCCTTCTCCCAAACTGCAGGAAGAAAAAATATTCCTGTTGATAATAAACATTGGGGTTTTTTTCCAAAGGAATGAATTTTAATAGCTTTCAGAAGTATCCTGTATTGCCAACTTTGCTGGTCCCCTTGGAAGCAAAGATGATAGAATCAACTAGTTAAAAGCAGTAAAACTGAGCTCTCTTCCAGCATTAAAAAAAAAAAAAAAAAAGACTTTTCACACTTCAGTTAAATGGATTTTCCTGTTGAGACTGCCTGTCTTTTTATCTTGCATGACAAGTTTGTCTAGATTCTTTTTACAAAAAAGTATATACCAAGATGAAATTGCCACAGTTTAAAAGGACATTTCTTTGTCATAACAAGAATAAATATTTTTCAGAAGCTGACAGACATGACAACTGAGATGACTCAGGTCAACCTGGCAAGCCTTACCTTTTCTGGATCGCAAGTATGGTGGACAGGGAGAACCTGCCATTAAAGATGCACTTGCAATGGAAAATGTTCAAGTATCTCGGGAGGCTAAACTGCACTACTTGAAATCACTGTTTGTGAAGTCAGTTTTGAAATTCACCTAAATAAACTGATTTTTTGCATAATAAACTGAAATTTTGCATACCCTTTTTTCTCCATATAGTGTCATCCGCATGGCTGTCAGTGAATGTGTACTTTGTGAAGCTGCTGCCTAACAGTTCTGGCAATTTCTTCATTTGGCATGGGCGGGGGGACAGGGACGACACAAAACTAACACAACACCCGCCCCCAACCCAGAAATAGGTTAGTACTCCACGTAGTGAAGTACAGTTTGGAAAGAACGTTCAAGAAGGAGGGATTTGTTCTTTTTCACAATTATCATTACCGGTATCAACAGAATCCCTAGGATGGCTAGAAACAGGCATGGAAGATGAGCTTTGTGTTGCAAAGGCCTCAAAATTACAAGGATATCTGGTATGACTGTTCAGTTAGTACGAGGGGGAAGCGGATAAGAGTGGTAGTGTTTCCACGTGCTTTCGTACACACCACAGTAAGCCTTGAACTTCTGGCATTGTAAGTCACAAGCAACAACCACCAGAGCGACACCCAAATCCACAAGCAGCCTTCAGCAAGTTATTAGGTAGAGACCAAACCATACGAGGGATGTAAGATCACACTCCAAGGCAGAATTCACGCTGTCCAGCAGCATCTCAAGATTAAACAATCTGAGCTATAATCTTTATTTCCTATTTTGTGCATCTACTTATCAGCATTGAGTTCCATTTCCTCTAGGTTGGTATAAATCTACCTGTGTTACAGATGAAGCTCTGTAATATCTGTTAATACACATTTTAAATCACATTTTATCATTTATTCTAACTGAAATCAGAATGCTGAGCTGGCAGAAGTGAACATCTGAACACCTGGAACCAGAGTACACCGAAGTCCTTAAAATACCTTAGGTAAGAAAAACATCTTTGGATACAAATTGACTTCACTAAAGGAAAATTGATCTTCTATTAGCTTGACCTTTGCTAGTGACTAAACAGACCCGAGTCAAAAAAGCAGATGATGCTTTCCCTATTTTTTAACCTATGAACATATACAAGTCATGTGAGGATGAGATCTAATAGTTAGGTGAAGAATTTTAGGTAGACATGTAATTACACTTCCATTAACTACCATCCAGAATGGTCACTATAGTTTTGAACTTTAAAATGTAATTACATATTTATTTTAGGGCTCTTCCAGTGCAGGATCATATAACAGAGCAGGGGGTGTGTGTGCTCATGATTTAAAGTGCATTTATCATCGTGTAAGTGTATCTCAGTTCACGTGCTGCTAATCTGTGTGTTTAAGCCACTGCCATAAATGCTGAGTCTTTCTAGTTCACAAAATTCAGTAACATGATGTACAGATGTTGGGGGGAATACCAAGATTTTTTTTTAAACATTCAGGAATGAAGCAGAGCTTTCCTTGCTAAGGTAAATCCACAAGCCTTCCTTCTCACTACAGTCTGCCAGCCATTCTTCCTCTTTCTACCATCTGAATAGCAAGGGTATTTCTCGATTTTCTTTCCATCCCTACTGTGACTTCAACTTCAGTTGCTCTTTTACACCAATTCATCGCGCCTTGGCTGTTTCCTGAGTGTTATTGATATTAAATTCCCCTGTGTCACAGACTGCATTAGAGTGCCAACTGCATACGTCTGTGGCGTATACCTAATGATTACCTCCCATTATGACTTCTAAGAACAAAGTTGAAGTCCCATTTTCAGTATTGACTGAAGGAGTTTTCACCTTACTTGTGCTTTCACCTTACACAGAAAATTACCCATTTTATTATCCCATTCAAGGGAACAATATACAGCAGCATTACTACAATCATATCGAAGCAGTAGTACCACCTGGACCTGTGTTATGAATTACATGTTTCTGCCATACTTCAAAGATGCTCAAGTGACCACATGCTACTGAAAACACAGTCTGAAAACAGGTATTTTATCAGAAATGTCTAGTCTACAATACTGAGCGAGAGAATGAAGAGCTTTTTTCCCCTTATTAAAATGAGCCACGTTTTTTCCTTAAAGCCTTATGGTTTTAGCTTGCTGTGTAATCTACAGATACAGGCATTGCAGCTGCTAAACTAGCTCAGAGGTTCTCAGCCCTAAAAACTACAGTAAGTAGCACAATTTAAACAGGTGAAGAGAACTATTAGCTCCAGAGTAACAGTTCATTGGGTGACGGTATGCTTTACAGCATCATGCTTACTGACAATTACGCTGCATTCTCTACTCACTCTTTATGTGCTGTTGTTTAGACAAAAGCTAAAAAATAAGGACGACACTGCTAAAAAGCTAACCCTGGCCTTCAAGTTGAAAGAGCTTTTCATCTCGTAGAAGACACTCGTAACATGTGGCTGGAGCCCACAAACACGCCTAAGGAGAAAGCCGAGTCAGAGCTTCTGTTTTTCACACATGTTACTCAGAAATGTTTGCCCTAAAAAATGTTTGCCTTCTTATTACTCAGAAATAAGCCCTAAAAGGATTATTTTCTCCGTTTGGTAAGTGGTTTTAAAAAGTTATTATTCAATTTTTCCCGCAGATATTAACCTGCATTATTCAGTTCCACAGCACTGAAGTTGCTCAAGTCCCTGATATCCCCCTGAGCTGATCTGCACCCAAAACCTGATTTCCAGGTCCCATCCATTATCAGTTTCACCTATTTATGCACAGGTAAGCTCATCAACAGACATAGCAGCCTTAGAGCTTAATAACACAAATAAGGAATTAATAAACACAGATGTACATCTTCATCTGATAAAGTTGTGCTACGACTAGCAGGCATCGATTGTATCAATAACGCTGCTTAAAGCAATTTTAGGCCAGTGCCTCAACTGCTTCGTATCAGAGATCTACCTAATGTCAAAAGAGTTGTGCGAATCAACGCCCCTGAAAATTCAGGTCTATCTCAGCCTTGAATAACACATCACAACAAAAAGATCTTCAGGACACAAAACTCTGCCTGTGGAAAATGAGATAAAAATGGAGATGCCCACGAAAGGAGGAAAAAACCCACCACCGCACAAAAGACACTAATCTCATGCACGCTGCTTGCTTTGATTCCAAGACAAAGACAGACTTTACTAAAACTGCTCAGGATAAAAACCAACAGCAATTCCACACAAATTTATCTGAGTATTTTTGAATGGACAGGACTTCAGATAACTGCCTGACAACAGTTGCTCAATTATGTGTTACTTTTATTACACACAAGACTTGGCAGCAGCAGAGAACGTATGTCTGGGACAATCCTCAAAAAATTTACTAACACTTCAAAACGCACAGGCCAAGTTACAATATGGAGAGATCCTAAAAATACTTCATTTTGCATGTAATTATTCACCGATAACAGAGGGAGCAGAGTTAAGTTTGAGATTCGGTAATAGGCTAAAGCCAATTGCTTCTGCCATACAGTAACAAATTCTAAAACGAACATCTCCGTTGACGTCCTGCTGCCAAATGGATATTTCAACAACAACTGTGTTACCAGGCAAGCCTTACATCACTCAGCAATTTGTAGCTCTACATTGGAAGCAACGTGAAAACAAACATACAGCTTCCAAAACAACCTTCGCATACATCCATTTCTCAAGATGCAGGAAAAACAAATGCCAGAATTAAGACCCCTTTTTTTGACCATGAAACCCTTTAAAAAAATATTCACACCACCAGCATCAACCAAGTTAATCACAAAAGCCAACTTGTGTTTGCCCGCGAGCGCTGAACTGTAATTAGATGCCTAAATGATGAACGATAGGCTTAGGCTTGTACCAGTTCTTGGGGCTTGTACCCGTTCTTAAAACAGTAGCATATCCTAAAAGGATTTACCAGTACTCCCCAGCAAAAGCATTAAAAACAGGCAACGAGAAATCTAGTCACGTTAAGAGCATAACTCAGCATCAAAATGTGTTCCGATTTAAGAAAATGTTAGACAAAACAACGGTTGCATTTTATTCTGAAATCCTACATTAAGGTTACCACACCAGCGATGAGCATTTTGAAACCATTGAGAATCGTATCGCAGCCAAAGCAAAAGGATAAAGCCATAGATAGGTGCTGCTGCTGTTCTACAGCCTTCCGCTTCCAACAGCTTCACTGAGCTGGCTTAAAAATTAGCAATAGCAGAACAAGGAAAACAGAGTTTCAAAATGAGCGAAAGAAGAAGTCTCAATATCCAGCAGCGACCTTCTCGCCTTCCCAAAAAGCAGCTTAGTCAAAGCTCATTTCAGAGCAGAGTTTTGTAGCATCTCTGGGAACACCGCCGCCGCCTCTGCAGGGAAGCTGCCGTTACGCCAGCGCAGGGCTAGCAGTCTACATAACTCAAGTTTATATAAAGGGAGAAGAAGCGTAAAGCTAAAGCACTACACCGCTCACATATTAATATAACTACAGGAGATCTGCAAGCCGACCAGCCAGGGCTGTTTTGCCTTTCAGGGAGAGGGCAACGAGAGAAGAGGCAACGGGGGG
>VZTL01071082.1:9574-24689 GCA_013400535.1 Scopus umbretta | reverse complement strand
CCCCCCCCAAGGAACTACTTACATTAGAATAATGTAGGCCTCTGAACAGTTTGGAAGATTCACCAACCATCCTGTTTAAAACCATTAATAAAGTGTAATTCTCCACCACTAGGATGGAGTATCACTCTAAATGATAATGCTGAAACTCAGAAAGCCAACAGTGATTCATATACCAGCAAACAAATTAAGATACTAAAACTAATAAGCACTATTTATATGAAGCAATGTAACTTTAATTATACCTAGTAGAATAGTCTTGAGAAATAACCTCCAAAGAATGCAAAATAGTCAGTCATTTCGATGTCCAACCCATCTTTGTTGATGTTTACATTGCTATAGTTGCTTTTATGGAAAAACAGCATTAGAAAACATATATATAATATACTTTTAGCTACTTGAAATGAGGACAGTCAGCACAACTTGAATAGGCAAGAACTTGTGACACCAGTCACCTCTCAACTCGTTAAGTAAATTGCACATCTTGATACAACAGTTAATACCTAGAAAACAATGAATCAGCTGATGTAAATGTCTAAAGACTGATAAACAACAACAAAAAGCTGAGCTTCTCCAGCTTGAAAGTTGAAAATAAGTTTAAGACTATCAAGTTCATGAAATACTTGCAGTAGTCAGAGATCTTCCACAAAATAAAACATTTGCTGTACATAACATCTAATCCAGAATTGTGCTAGCACCTGGTTTGCACTTAAAACATTTGCCCTTGTATTGGTTAGAAGCATAGCACACAAGCTATACTCCGCAAACCCTAGCTTCACCATTAATACTTTAAAAAAAAAAAAGTATTTCTACAAATGCAATTTATTTAAGGATCTCATGAAGGTTGCATTTTCACCAGGAGACTGTAGCAAACTAGTTACACAAGTCTTTCAAATACAAACAGGTCTTAAGTCAGTGGTTAGTGTCTAATACGATAGAAGTAGACAAAGATATTCCATACTTAAATTTGCATATTGGAAAAATACACCAGTGCTCATAAATCTGATGCATAACTGTAAATACTAACTGCTCAACTGTTAAATATAAGGAGGTTTTTCACTCCTGTGCTTGTCAGTTTTCACAACTTCAGCAATTATTCCCTTATTATATAATTGCACGACCTGCTTACTTGAGAGCGCACCTTGTTTTCACGACCTACGGTCTGAGAAATCACTTACATGTACAATCCACTCTACAGCTGATTACTTCAAACTTTTCTTCATCAAGCAAAATAATTTTGATCTGTTGCAGTTAGTTTTCATTATCGCCTGACTCTGAAAATGATGCATTGTCAAAGACTTGGTGGTTAGTGAAAGACTGACAATTCCTCTTATTTCTATTTTAAAGAGTAATTCTAGCTAAATCTAATTAGGAAGACCTTTAACAGTAAAATCCTAGATAAACCATCATAAGAGGAAAGATTAAAAAAAAATCCTTTATATGCACCTCGCTTCACTGAACTAGTGCAAGTTTACACATAGACAAGACCTCAGCAATTTAAGAACACTTTGAAATTAGTTTGGGTAAGCAAAACTAAGACACTGGCTTGCCATAGAAAGCTTAGAAAATACAGCTTGCTAGAAACAAGCTGGACCAGCCAGAACAGATAGGTGGACTGGGAACAGAAGGGCATAAATGAAGATGGGCACAGAGACTTAATTGGAGAGAGGTTTGGGTTTGTTTTAAATAACTGCACCACTGTTTAAGGACTCAGCACTGAAAGCTGATGGCAATCTGTACAGGAGATTAAAAAAAAGGCAGTTTATAATGTTATCTTCCCCACAATCTCAATCTACACAAATAGTTGCAATTCAGTATTATTAAGGTATCAAGCTGAGTTTTCCGAACTCCAAATCAGATAGTCTTTTCTTTAGGGAAAAGTTTTAGTAACGTTAAACATTTTCCTTAGGTTATTCAAGGGAATGCATTCAAAGATGCAGCAGCACAAGGCATAGCATTTCTGTTGTGGGAAGTCGGAGTTCAGCGCGGCTCGTCATTAGCCACAAAGCACAGCATCCACCCTTCTGGACCCGACAGATTCTCCAGCTGGGGGATCCGTACTCCTAACTGGTAGAGGCGGTCTGGGCTGCAGGCAGCGAAGTACTGCTCAGGCTGAGGGTGCCTTCTGCACCAAATAGCTCCCCACACATCTACGCAGAATACCGTGTGAGAAAAGAGGTGCTACACCCCTCCTCCTCCTCTTGCGCGCAGCCCTATCGCAGTTCTTTCCAGGATGAAGGTGTAGGTACAAGTGAATCCCCCATTTTTCAGTTAAATCCTTCAAATTTTTAAATTAAACTAGTACTAAGACTTGAAACAGTCTTGTAACAGAATTGATGTAACTATTCAGACTCCTATTTTTGCCCTTTACGTACAGGTATTTCTTGAGCACGTTGCATCCAAACTAATAAAGACTCACAACGTTCTCATGTCTGCATAGTGTCGAGAAGAATTTTAACTGAGTTTTTGGTATCACAGAGAACTTGTGTTTGATACAAGCTACCTTATTACACAGGAAAAAAAAAAATCATCATTTACAGTGTTAAATACAGCAAATGGTGGTGTTTAATTTGTGAATGAGACATTTAGTATCACTAATACAAGCTTATTCCTGGAGGGGGGGGAAAAGAAACCCCAACCCTATTAATGTAGTCTTCAAAATAATTAACACAGGATTTAGAAATACCTATTTTGAATTCATTTTTATAATAGAAAAACCCTTAAGTCTATTTTTTTTAAGACCTTAACTACCTGTTTAAGAAAAGACTGGTTTGATGCTCATAAAAATTTAACTATTTCTAAGTTAAACTCATTATTCAGGTGTCCTCAGTCACTCATCCATCCAGTTTTATGCACACAAAACCATCAGTACCAACAAAGATGGGTTATTAAAGCCTGGCTATATAGCATCTTTCTGCACTTGAAGCAAGCAGAGTTTGTACAAATTGCACACGTTAGCACCTGACAATGCTTTACTAATCCTATTGTAGTTTCCGTTTTCAAGAAAAATGGATTAAAACCTCTTAAAAATCTTCACTTGTACCTCCTATGAAATTCAGCCACGTTCTCAGTAATGCCGTTACTGATGTTGGAAGTGCTTAAAAATACTTTATTCTCTAGCCAGCTGCACTAACAAAACTGGATTCCCCATTATTTTAGTCTACATTTAAACATCCTAGGAGTTACCTAGCCTCACCATAAGTAAAAGGGAAAGTAGCCACTATTCAACTGCAGGTGATAAAACAGCCTAGAATCCAATTTGTCTCTAGACAATCCTACAGACAAATTAAGTCTCAACACACCCCTTCAAAGTGCAGAAGATTCAGTGAATTTCTGTACTGCATCTGAACAATGAATTAGAAAAGTTTCTGCATGATCCATTTTACTAATGACACAGTATCTAAAAAACAGGTTCAGACATTTAAATCACACTGAAATTATTGCCATTTCAGAAACAAGGCAACTAGCATGGTTTAGTAGTTGCCCACAAATTCAGGAAGGAACTTTTGCATGACAAGCCTACCTTTTTGTCAAAGGACTATTATAATTTTTGAGCCAAGTCATTATTTTAAGACTCTCTATTGCTGGACAAAGACAGGTCAGGTTCTATCATCTCAACAACCCTGCTAACAGTGAAAATGGCAGGAAAGCATGAACACCTGGTGCCCTGGGCAGGGGGGATAAGACAACACTACATCAGCTAGAACTCTAGAATACTCAGTATACAGCAAGCTACAACAACATTTCAAGGACATCTCTTGGTAGTCTGTGTTACGTATGGGAAAGTTTATCATCAGAATGACTTAAAAAAAAAAAAAGAAAAGCCTTATTTCACAAAAATCAATTTTAAAAATACTTACTGCTTTTTAATTTGTAGAACGGCACACCTATGGCTTCTAAAGTGACCAGAACATTGACTAACCATCCTTTAGTTTATAAGGCCAAGCCATTTCTTCGGCCAAATGCTATCCAGAGAAATTATTTGACTTAGTGGTCCCTCATAACTTGGCTCTTTGAGATTGGAGACTTGCATTAAGGATGGCTGTCATCCATGAATTGTAAACACTGATCAGTTAACCTAAACAGGAATGGAAATGTCTTGAAGTCATTTAAGCATGCATGAGTAAGTAAAGAGGGGAGTAAGAGAAAGTAATAAAATTAAGCAGGAGTTGCCAATATCTAAGATTAAGACAAATTTAGTTATTCAAGTGTTTCCTCCCTTCTTCTGTACAGTGTTTGACAGTGAAATCAAACTCACCCATTTTGCTGCCTTCATCGCTTTGCCCCTGCAGGCTAAAAATGCATTCCCAGTGAGAGTTCTTTAAATAAAAAGCAAATCCTTTAAATGAAAATTTAAATTTATTTTGAAATTTTTAAATGTAATTTCTATCAATTTAGACACACTGTTTGACATTATCAGATCAGAGAATTTACAGTGACTCATGGATAAAGATTTGGCTTTTACATTCAAATGTTCAATACTTCAGAATAGCTTTGTCTTGTTACTTCCAAACCAGAAACACTAAAGAGCATTTTACTTCACCTTTCAACCCTGTTTGTTAATTAACAGACTTTTGATATCTGCCGTACTTGAAGGGGAACATGCGCAACACCAAAGGAATCACTTTGTTTGAAAGATGCGAGTACCTTAATTACAGTTCCAGATTTAAGACTAGTTCATTGTAGCATCAAAAGGCAGTGCTAAGTAGAAAGACAAGATTTATTAAAAAATTTATTTTCCTCAGGTAGACTGCAGAGCATGACCTACTTGGAAAGCCTCTTTACGAAGATAAAAAGGTCTTGCCATCCAATGTTAACATCATACAGTCTTAAAGTTTAGCAAGTTTTGTCCAGTTTTCATAATTATGTTGGAAACAGTATTACAGAATTCCATCGCTATCCTAACACTATCCTTATATTAGTGTTTAACAACGAAATTCGATTAATCAGACTTAAAAATTGTGTTGATTTTATTGCTTACTACAGTTTATTTTCCTACTCTCTAGCACTAACTTGAAGCCAGATAAACAGAAAACATTCGCAGGGAGGAGATTTGATCAGTTCGCCCATTCTGGCAAGGAGAGTGTGCCTCAAGCACATACAACATAGTTAACTGTTCCAAAGTGAACGTCAGACCGCCACTCTCCAAGAGGGACATCCTCCCACCATGCATCTTAAAAAGTTCAGAACCCCTCCAATTTGTAAAAACAATGCAAGCTCCAAAGCCCTGGAAAAAAGCTTCTAAATTTTAGAGTACAACTTACGATATGCTGACACGTGGAATCTCACAGTAAGGTACTCAAACAGTTAAGATTCCTTTGTATACACCTTCGTGTAACAGGCTGCTGCTGCCTTCAGTCAGCAAGTAGCACGTCATGGAAGATCTGGGACCACAGCAGCAGCTTTGTGCTAGAGTCAAGCATTTGTAATGTTAACAAATTTGGTGGGGTGGGGAGAGCAGAGATTTTGTTTTCTAAGAGCAAAATAATTCTCAAGTCTCATGTAACACATTTTCTCCCCCACCTGTATTTTTCACTGTCTGATGGAACACCAATAATAATGTGCTAGGAATGCTCTATCGCCTGATTCCAGAAGTCTGCTGCATCTCAAGAACCACAGGCACGTTCTCTGCTCAGGAACAAACAGCAGAAAAAGTATGAAAGGTCTGTTATATTAGTTTTAGAAATCATGTAAGAAGTAATCTTAATCTTCCCTGTTGGTAAAGTCCATTAACCTAGTTAATCCGCAGGTATGATGATATGTATCTCAACACCCAATGAAATAAGTGTATTCATAAGCCTTTAAAGTATATAGAAAACTCAGTTCTGTCCTCTGATGCTGTTTTCAAGTTTGTTTTATTCACTCTTTTGGATGACTATAAATAAGTGTTTCCACTATGGAAAAGAAAGTTAGCACAGTACATTTTCATGACTGGGGAATGGATTTTCTGAAGACATCTTCAAAAGGGCAAAAGCTTAGAAAAAACAACCTGAACATTGAATTCAGTTCCTTATAAAGTCCCTTGGACTTATTAAAAAAAAAAAGAAAAAAAAGAAAAAGAAAGTAAAAAGTAAAGGAAAAACTGCAAGGCCCAGGATGATTTATTGCTTTTCTTCAGTTTTTTCCTTGGTCTCTTTCTTCTCAGATTCTTTGCTCTCTTCCTTTACAGAAAGCTCTTCTAGTTTTTCAGCAACTTTATCAGCGCTATCATTTTTGTCTGTGCCTGCTAAGAGATTGATTAGGAAAAAAGTTACATACAGGCAGTAATGGACTTTCCTGTTACAGGGGGAAGAGTAGCAAAGTGGAGGGCAAGGGAGGTGGCATTTAGAATAAGAACAAAAGTAAAGAAATTCTCCACTGAGCACTGGAGTGATTAATTCCATTTCTTTTCCTTTGATAATTACCTCAGGTGTCAGAATTCAAGAAATACCACTTGCCTATTGTAATCACTAAATGAGGGCCTAATCATAGTGATCGAGAAACATGTACCACTTGGTCAGCTTTGCCGCTATCAGTGACAGACTCCATATAGCATCCAGTCAAGTAAATGTCTCAAGTCCCTAGCTTCTTGCCTATCTTAACCAAAAAAAAAGAAAAGTCAAGTTCCCCAGTTTGAAACTGGGGAACAGGAAGTTCTTAAGACTTCAAGATATTTAGATGAGAATTTTTCAGTGTTGACTGCAGACCACTAGTAATCTGTATGTTAGAAAGATGGTAGGGGAGTGTTTACATTGTGAGATATCTTGTCACACAGGTAGTTCTACAAGGTGGTGCATTAATCTATTAAATAAAGACCTGTGAAGAAATGCTACACCTTCTTACACGTTAACAACTATGGAAGTTAAGTGTCTACTTGCATGATCATATTTGTGAAATTTGGGAAGGGGAACTTGAAGGAGGAAATATCACTGTGGTTGCAGTGTTCACAGTTCATTTGTGTACTATAACCCAGAAACGCTTCCTTAGTAGCCTTTCCAAAAAGCAATGTCCCAACAGCGACTGTAACAGCCTTCTACAAGAAAGAAGGCAATTGTCACTCCTGTGAACTATTACTCTTGCAGACGGAAAAAGCACCTGAACTGAAGACTGCAGTTCAGTACAGAGTGAGTCTGCTAAAACACAATGATACCCCAGGAGGCTATAACCACTCAAACAGCTAGAAAAGGGGCACGGTACTACGCTTAGACATTTAGCCTTACCTTTCTTTGCTCTCTTGTCTACTTCATTCCTGCATTCTTCAAATTTTGCCTTGAATTTCTGTGCATCTGTTTCAGTAAAGATAGAGTATTTTTTCATTAGTTTTACCTCCTTGCAATATTGAATACTTCCAATCTTGAGGGAAGTTACCCGAGAATTTTTGTGTAAACGAAACTTCTAGGTACTTGTGAAGTAATCTAGTTTAAAATCATACAAGGTGCTATGCAAAATTCTTGAGTCACATCTTTGTGCAGAAGCAGTTTGTTTTCTTTAGCAAGTCTATTAAAGCAGCTTATTTTGCAAAATATTTGAAACATAATGCCAGAAGGAGCCGTTTTGTAGTTATTGCAACTCCCAGCTGACCCTAGTCTACAGGAGTAAGAACACGATGTCACAGACTGCTGAGACGACTATCTGAGTGCAAAGACTGAAGATCAGCTTTGAACGACTATCCTTGTCAGCTACGTTTATACCCTAACGGACCTCCATATCCTTACCATAACTTAGGGTTCTTAGCATCAAGAATGGAAGATAAAGTCTGTTTCATTAGTAGAGCATTCAGATTCAACACCCAAAAGCCTGGACTCAAGCTATTCCTGACTACAATAGCTAAGGAAGCATAACCTTCGTTATGTTTTGGTCTAAGCCACCACTTGATTTAACAGTCACTCCAAGCAGTTGATCCACGTTACAGTCACGCTTCTGCACAAGTAACGCAAGCAACAAGACACAGAAGCGGATCAGACAAGGTGCTTTCCGACACCAGAACTATTAAGAAGGTAATTTAGTATGCCAGCTTGGTCTGACTGACCACATGAGGTCACTGTTGCCCCACAGGAATTCAGAAGTCACTATGAAACTAGTCCAGGAAGTATTTGTATTGATTCCTTTCCAAGCATCTCAAAAAGGAAAGATACTTGAAGGGCACACTTATGTCTGCTCACCTGTCACCTGCTTACTCAGTACTGCAAAGGGCAAACAGGATTACTCCCTCAAGACAAAACACTCAAGAAGCTGAACAACCTCTACCAGGAAGAGGGAAAGACTTTTCAAAGTTCAGCAAATAGTTACCAAAAGCCTTTAATTTCATATTTGATTAAGAAGCAAGCACTAAGCAGGCAGATCAGAAAAATTTATTTGGCTAAACAATATGATGTTGGAGACTTGAGGAAAAGGAAGCAAGCCAGATATACTAAGTTCTTCCCAGATGTAGGCAAATCCATCTAGTTTTAAAACATACAGCCACTTTATTAGCCATCTAGCATGTAGGGAGAAGAGGTGGCTAACACACTAAAAATTGTGTGGCAATTGGTAAAAGCAGGAAACAACATTTTTCCTCTTTCATTTTGCTTCTTTTTTTTAAGACAAAAAAAAACCCCACCACTTCTTTGACTCAATCTTAAAGAGTTGGGAAAGCTATACTGTCGTTCAGTCCTACTAGTTGATCCATATGTAATTACAAACCTACTTTCTGTTCTGGTAGTCAGTATAGTCACTCCAGAAAAAGCCACTAAATAGTATGATAGTTGGGTATTGACTAGCACTTTTCACCGAGCATTCCATTTAATCAAAACAAAGAAGACACTACATACTTCATTTAAAAAAAAAATAAAAATCAGATGTTCTGCTAATGCATGGACCAGAAATCTCAGGTCAGTATTTCCTTGCTTCTTGTGCAAAAATGTAATCTTAACTACAACTGAACACTGGAGATAAATTAAAGCAAACTGCATGTATTAATCTCTAGCCCATAGTATTACTGCTTTTAGTGTTATTCTAATTGGCATTACACTTGCATGAAACAGCTTAAGTTAAAAAAAAAAGTGCCTAGGGCAGAAGGCTTTATAAATGTTACTGGAGACCCAATTATTAACCGTATGTGTTGACAAACAGGGTAAGGGATTAAGTGACTTCTCTCAGATAAAGCAGTAATTAGCTAACACTACCACGCAGTGGTAAGATACAGCATATCTACAACAGTGGTTTACAGTAGTGTTTAGACATGTACTGTAACATAAGAGTATACAATCAACATAAGTTCAGTGCCAGTCGACTCACTCTCTGCATTTAAAAATCGGATTGCCAGAAGTTCAGGCTTGGGGCTTTCATCTGCAAAGTCAGCATGTGTGTTCCAGACCCATGCCCTGTCGCTCCCAGCATTAGGCTTCAGCTCCATTAAGGGTGTGACTGAAAGGAAAGCATTAAAAGATGTACACAGCACAACAGTAAAAGTTTTCCACACCAGCCTCCATAAACCTTAGTGACAACTGACTGCGATGGTTACGTAAAGCTCTTTACACAGAATTACTTCTGCATAAATAGAAGGAAACGGTGCCCATATATATTTTTTCCTTACATCCTCAAATAAAATGATGCAAGACCATTACTGTATAAAAGAATGCTAGATTCCCTATTGTTAAGAAAATGAGAGTTTGGTTCAATTGTTGTGTAAAGCAGATGACCGCAATACTAAGAGAGATGCAGTCACTAAGTGCAACTCTGAAGAACAGTCAAATGGTTTGGGAGGAAAAGGCATCCAGACAAACAGCATTCAATCTTCTTTTGCACCTTGAAAATACTACATACTACAAAAAATTATTTTTTAAGAAAAGCATTATTCCTGTAATTAGTCATCAAATCAGGTTAATTTCTCTCCCATCAGTTTAAAGCGCCAGTACGTGGTATTATAGAATTCTGCAGTGCTGAAATACATACACAGCAGATTTTCAACCCATTTGTTCCTTCCCAGTAAATGGAGCCCTTTCCCTCCAAGACACTGTAATTACTTCACCTGACTGATTGGAGAAGTTGGAATGTTACTTCTCACACTACTCTAGGACTTTTTACATTACATACATGCAAAGTTTAAGCAGGGCTTTTTTTCTCCCCGACTCCCAGGTCCTTTATTTAGTTTGGGAGAAATCTGAAGAGTCTACTCACTTGCATGTTTTAAATTTACAGATCAAATTACATTTTGTTTCACTTAAGTGTTTTGCAAAAATGAAAAGTCCTTTTGTCTACCTGTGAGTCAGCATAAACTCAATAAAGAAATCCATACTGAAAGCAGTTTTTCCAGGAAAAATAAAACTTTTGACAGGCACACCATAACTTTATCAATTCCATTTTGCATATGCGCTACATTTATTTTCCTAAACAAAAGGTTTATTTTTATTGGTTGGTGACTACACTGCTTTCATATTTGCCATTTCATTTACTAAACAGGAACACCTGCATCCTTTGAATAGTCTGACTTTCTGAAGAGATCTACCCAAGAAAATAAGCATTATTGCTTCTGACTTCAGATTTCTATTAAGCTACTTCAAACAAGTTATTCCAAGTTATCTAAATGTAGTTTAACTCTACAGAGTACTATATACCTTTCATATAAAAGCCTATTACCAAAGCAAGTAATAAAGTATTACCAATTAGTCTCCTTGTTCCTAGTTATATTGACTTTCAAGTCTGTCTTGCCCTTTCATGTTTCTTTTTATTCAAAGAGGATCAAAGCAACAAACCTCTCCTGCTCATCAGCTCTCAAAACACATTCTTTTTGAATGACTTAGCCTAATATACCATGTTCATTTCAGTTTCTTTCACAAGCAAAGGCAGCCACATATTAGTTTAGTCCCTCAGTATGTTTTCTGATGGTTAAGCAATTGCTTCTACCAATTCAAACCTTTATCTCAAAGTAGTAAGTTATTACACAATTGCTTATTTCTCATTCTTTTACAAAAACAAGCCAGCATACATTAATTTCTTATACTAAACAGTATTAAGGCCTACATTTTCTACACTCTTAAAAACTGTATGCACGCACACACATTGGGAGCAATCACAATGTCTGTCTCTCCCAGCTGAATTTTGAACTGTCTTTAGAACACTATCAGAGTCTGAAGGAAAAAAGAAACCAAAACAGCTTTAAGACTCAGCCTTGCAGGCAATCACCAAAGCCAACTACAGCTGCTTTCCATTAATAAAAATAAGCACTTATTGGTTTTGATGCTTGTAGCCTTGTGGGCAGAGCAAAAGACAACTGTATTTACCGTCTAATATAAATGCGATGCCTGTTTAAAGACATACAGCAATTCTCTAGCTGCTACTAAAAAGCCACTGAGCTCTTAATCTACAATTAATGTACAATTCTAAAAGCTCATTTAAAAAAAAAGTATAGCAATGTATAACATACTATAATGGTTTGCACAGATTTTTAGGGTTTTATCCCTCCTCATGAGGAGGCGAATTGTTCCCTTCTCCTTGTGTTTCAGGAGTTTTACATCACCAGTTCCTCGTTCTTTCCATTCTGGAAGGTCATTCTCAGACGCAAATCGGAATAGCTTTGCTCGCCTTGAAGGAAAGAAAATTTAAGAAGTTACCCTGTGTGTAGAAGCGTTTATCAAAACAGCATACTCAACTGAACAGTACAGTTCGTTTTTTTTTTTTTAAAAAAAGACACACACAAGAAAGAAAATTATTTTTGTGAGGTTCCCTGTTCTACTTCAGCATACAAATTTAGAAACTGATATAATAAATTCAAATTTAACAGAAAACTATTAGGAATTATGCAATAGTAAAATTCAACAGGTTCTGGACAAGCTTGGGGTATGATAAATACATTCGGTGTAGGCAACCCTTTAAATTAAAGTAGCTAATTAACAAGTTTTGCTGTAGCTAGAGTTCCTGTATATATTACAAATACAACTGCTACATCTAACCAGCAGTATTTATTAATTCAAGAAATTAAGCAGCTTGAGGCTAAGTAAAGACTCTTCTATAATTCCAAGTCCAAAGTTTGATCAACTGTTAACAAAGTGCCTCACCCTCTAGAGTCACTCACTTCCTTTTAACTCCAAAAACCTAATTGTTGCTGTTCTTAAATCAGGAAAAAAGGAAGCTTAGTGCTGCACTGCAGTGCAACATACCTGCTTCAGAAATCCCTGTTTCATCTTCCAAGACGCCAGTGTGCCAAAAGAGAAACAGGAGTAGTTTGGGACAGCAGTCAAAACTGACCCAAGAGATAAACTCCTCGCTAGCAGAGCTCAGTCTAAGACACTGCTATAGGAATGGACGCACCTACTCACATTACAGGATATATAAAAATGTACTTTTCTATGAAAAAAAGCAAGGGATAGGGACTTGTAGTAAGCTAGGTCTTTCAAGAGAAGGTGTCAGATGTGGGAGCAAGCTGCTCTGACAGATGCTCTGATGCAGACAAACTACTTTGTTCCAAAGCAAGTCCTTCCTTCCAAGTCCAGCTGGCATTCAACAGGTGATTCCCCTAAGTTTAGCTGTCAGAACAACCAGCATTCAAACGAAAAAAAAAAAAGATTCCTTTCCTCCTTCACCTCTTTGTAGACATAAAAACCAAACCTGCAGAGCACTGGAAGTTAAACTATTATTTCCCACCTCCTTTTTAAATAAAAAAAAAATTACTATTTCCATCCGATTCTGCACATCACATGTGCAGAGAGGCCTAGCGGTCAGAGATCTCAACACACTACTTGTCAGAAACTGTCCATCGTTTTAGTTTTACGAGAATCTGTACAAGGAGAACTCAGATCTCTTCCAGATGAACAATACCCTACTGCGATTCAGTAAAAGCAGTATTTTTTAAACCTATTTAAAGCAAATGCATCATGGATCAAATTCAAAACAGTTCTTAAGCCTTTAGCCTACATCTTTCTTCAGGCATATCATACAACTTAGGCAAGCTATCCTGATTTGAGAATAAGCCTAATCTAAGGCTAGAACTATATTTGAGACAACAAAAAGGTACTGCCACAAATGCCCCAGCATTGTACTGCAGCTATTGCTTTTATTGTTTCAGTATATCGTACATCACCCTTTACAACTGGGGATGCACAGCAGCAACGCTACATATGCCTCATTTTTTTTTTCCTCTCAAGATACTTGTTTTACACTGTGATCACGCGATTTCAAACCTCTAGTTACTATCCACATTAATGCTAAACAATACTAAAGCCAGATTCGTGACATCAGCTCCCTCCTGTTGTTCCAGATTTCAGAGTTTCTTGGGGCATTATTCTCAATCATCCCTCCACTCAATCTCTGCCACCACAGTAAATACCAACCAACTTAGATTACCATTTCATACACAGAGATTCCTAACAAGTTATCTAGCTTTGTATAGACATGTTCAAGTTTAAGCCTAATAAACATTTAGATAATATACAGAAATATTGTACTTACATCTTAAAGAGTTCTTCCTCATCCTCTTCCAGAGTTTTTATTTCTTGCTCAGGAAGGGAAACGATGGGCTCAAACTGAGGATCGTGGTTAGAATCATCTGCATTTTCAGTAGAAGTATCATGCTCCTCATGTGTTTCCTGAAGAAGAAAAAAAAAAAAAAAAAACCAACCACAAAACTTGGTATGTACTTAAAATCTGAAGTATTCATATCTGTGTTTAAAATGAAAACATTTATGATTATTCAACAATCAGATCTTATTAACCGAAATACCCTGTAACAATAAAGAAAAATTATTATAGCTGAGAACAAATGGCTTTAAAGTCAACATACAGTTATACTAAGGGGGGAAGGCACTCTTGCAGTGCTAGATGTTTTAGTCCCAGCACTTATTAATTGTGCAGAGGCTTGCCCTTGGAGCAATAGCTCTTGGTTATAGAAAAATAATTTCTTCATCTGTTTTTCCTGTATAATGTGTTTTATGCTACTAAAGCACTACTATTTCTTAGTGGCTAATGACCTATCATTAATGGGAGAAAAAGAAAAAAAAACCCCACAACACCAAAGCAACCGCCTACCCTACCTTAAGGGACACATTACATCCAGAAGCTCATTACTCTAGTATTATATATGAGAAGCACCCACAATCAAAGGTATTTTTGAAGCACAGTTGCAATACTCATGAAATAATTTAAGTTTTTTGCTCTTTGGGGAACTTTAGATTATGGGTACATGGCCAAAATACCACTTTCTATTTAGTTCTTTAGGTATCCGTCATAGCAGTCATTGAGCTTAAGCATTGTTTTTCGTATGTGACTAGTAAGTAAATGATAAACATCTCTAATACTTCATACATATGCACTCCTAAGAAGCATTCAGTAGAGCAAGCCTCGAGCAAGATTCATCTGGAAGTGTAATGAGGCCACAAGCAGCTATCTCGGGTCAAGGGAACCGATTTGGGTTTTTTCTGTTGTCGTGTGAGTAACAGAGAAAGGAACAGTCTATATGTTAAAGACACTCAAATCGTATTTTTACTTTACAGATGGAAGAGTCCACTAATAGGCTCTATTTAGAACATCCTTTACAGAGCAGGTATGCACCACACAGGCATAAAAAGCCACTGAAACGAGGCAGTCTACTTTCACTATAAAGAAAAAAGGGGCAAGGGGGAATCGGGTAAGAACTGTTGCAAAACACATTCTGGTTATGCCAACGACATCACACCAGCTATCATTAGTTTTATGTCCCCGGTGTTGCGGTACGCAAGAAAAAAAGCGAGGAGGACATGAAGGCACATCTGCTTCCAAGAAAACAGGAAAAGAAGCACCGGCCAAACTTTTATATATCGCCTCCTCCAGGCGCCAGCAGCACACCCCGCACCGTAGTGCATCCTCCGCTCTGCGCCTGGCCGGCTCGTTACAGGGGCCGTGAGGAACGCGCACCGCGCCAGAGCCACGCGTGAGGGAGAGCAGATCCCGTTATCACGATAAGATCCCGCCCTGCCGCGACACAAGGCGCGCGGGCCGCTCCTCCCGCCGGGCGGCGGCACGGAGGGCTCCCTCAGCCGGCTGCGGGAGGGCCGGGAGGGGGAGCCGGAGAAGAAAGGAGGGAAGCGGCCCGCGGGGCCCCTCGGAAGCGCCCGGCCGCAGAGCGGACCCCGGCGCCCGCCAGCGCAGCTCGGGGGGGGAGGGGGCGGCGCAGGCCAGGCGGAGCGGG